>JAQHUG010000061.1:4566582-4585993 GCA_028555095.1 Dicrostonyx torquatus | reverse complement strand
CCTGTAGTAGTCCTAAAACAGACGGGAACTGAGATTGACGCTGCTGATGTTTGCGGCCCAGAGTACATGCTGTCTCTAGCCTAAGAGAAGGATTTCACGAGTGTTCTGATGGGATGAGCTGGCCAGAAGGGTGGAGACATTTTGGGTGTTCAGAAGATTAATGGTAAGTGACAATTGTATCATGATAATCTAGTCTATGATTTGACCTCCTTGGCCCAGAAGTGCTAAAAGGGAAGTTATAGAAATGGGGCGGGGGATTGATGTCTCAACTCTGGTCTACTGGCTCCTGTAAGTCTGACAGAGATGAAAATGAGAGAAAAGTAGATGCTTAATATTTGGTGAAAAATTCAGGAACAGAGAGGCCAAGTGTTTTAAGATCTGATAATTTAGGTTTACTTCAGCCTAGACTCTAGGCTTCAGCTCATAACCCCAAAATTCCACTGCAGAAGAGGTTAACACCTAGTAAATTCTGTGTATCAGTACAGAAAATTGTGAAGAATGTCACGCTAGTGAGCTAAGGTTTAAGTATTAAAGGATTTCTGGAATCTGGAAGTATCTGAGAGGAAAGATGTGACTTGAAAAGGAGTTCCAAACTGGACTCCTTCCTCAAAGGCTGGCAACTGTGATTGTCATGACCATATGCATGGACAGGCTTTGAGAAGTACTAGATGTCCTGTAATAAAGGCCAGACAGGGTTAACAGTACGCTCAAAGGCAATGGGTGTGTCCAGTGTGGCTTTGCCAAAGGGTCCAAATCAAGAGTATTTTTATTGGGGAGGAGGGTTGGGAGAGGTTGGGGGTGGGGAGTTAAAATTTGTTGAGTTTTACGTACTATATGTTTCCAAGCCAAATGTCCAGTTTTTTGGGATGAGGTTGCTTGCATTCCTAACCTATTAGAAATTCCAGTGTTTTTAAACTTTGCTCACATTCCTTTCGTGTAATATTTTTAATCTTTGGCGCTTATCCTGTCACAAGGCATGACTTGGTTTTTAGCATTTGCTCCTCTGTGTTGATACTCCGAAGCATATATCACCAGTCTACGTCCCTTCGCAACGTTCTGAACATTCAGTGGACACTCAGAGGCTCCCATCTCTTATTATTCGCTTCTCAGAAAGTTTGATCTCTTTGGATCAAATAGGATCAGATAGAAAACAGCTGCATCTCTGACCACAATCAGAAGTAACAGGTGATTGATGAACTCTGGGAGTAGCCTTCAACTTGATCCCAGGAGGTGTAATATAAATAAAATATGAATATGAAAATTATAACTATCCTACCTTCACCTCATGAGTGGAACAGCTTGAAAGCGTGCTTCGCACTGCCTTCCAGAGTCCTCAGTGAGAGTAAACTCATGCTGCTGCTAATGAGGGTTGCATAAGTCAACCATCCCCGTTTGTGTTCCTCTCCAACTTTCTATCTTTATAATTTCTGAAGACGCTCTTAGTGTTCCAATCCCTGCTTCAGAGCACCCTACTGGGAAAAATGCAAGCTAAAGCATACTGCTAATATTAGGGAGGTTCCACATCTTCTTTCAAAACTTCTTACTAGCTTGTCAGAGATTTAAAAAAATATGTAAATATATCAATAATTAATACTCATGCTAGATACACAATGGTTTTGAAACCCAGCAAAGGTTGTTGAAGTTCGAAATAAGTCATGGTAAGGGTGTCAAAGGGTCTCAGTGACCTTTTAGGGATGGTAATAGATAATCATGTTTGGAAAATTACCTGGCAGTGATGATGCTCATATATATATGATATATATATCATAGCGTATGTGTGTGTGTGTGTGTGTGTGTATGTGTGTGTGCCTATCCTAATACTAAAGCTATCAGGTAACGATAATCATTCCATTTTTGCTACTATGAATATAAATGGGGTTAAGTAGCTTGCTCCAAATCAGTCATCTCAAAAAAGTCAAAACTGAAGTTTAAACTCTTGCTAAAGGCACTTTATTAGTTTGCTGCCTGTCTTTAAAGTGTCTCTAAAATAGATGGTAGGTATGTATAGGAACACTATCCCACTGTCCAGGAATGGAGTGAAGTGAGAAGAATTCTGAGTGCTTATGAGAAAACCCCAAGAAAACAAGACAGAGCCTTGTGACCTCAGTTTCTTCTAACTCACAAATTTGTTTTTAGAATCTACTTTTGTGGCCCTCCCAGGTATAGCAGATGGGAATGAGTTTACTTTAGATTATTTATTACAATTGACTATTGCCATTTACTTATGTGCTTCTACTGAAAAGCATGCTCTTGCCAAGTGTGGCTTGCCCACTTGTATGGCTTGTCAGCCAGGGGAAGCTGGTCCTTGTGATTGCACACTTTTCTTAAGTGACTCCTCTTAAACCCTAGAGCGTAAATTGTTTAATGCTTTGAATAAAGTTGGCTATTTCATGAGACTTTAGTCTGCCTCACTTGCCAGGTCTATTCTCCCAGGTCCCTCTGCTTCTAGAGCATTAAACAGTACGTAATTAACACTATTAACTTAAAAGTGTGATTGATTATGTCTTAATCCTTTAGTGGTACAATTATAGCTCATCCTTTAAAAGTTGAAGTTGGGTATAAAGTTGGGTACAAATTGAGAAGAAACCATCTTTAGATATTCTTTTATAGTAGTGGCATTACCAATCAAGAAAAGCTAGGAAAATAGGTCAGAGTTTTAAAGGGGTGTGTGTTTTGTGTGTGTGTGTGTGTGTGTGTGTGTGTATGTGTATGGCATTATTACTGGACTACAAAGAATAAGTAGATTATTATCTCTAAATTGCATTGCAATTTGGGGCTCAAATTTGTTGATTCTGGAAAAACTGAAATTTAGTGCTTCTTTTTGAGACTAAACTCTGTCTTCCTGTAATTTAAACTGACATGTTGATATACTGAAATGAAGAAGAAGGACAAGAACACAAATTGGGTTGCTCTATCAGTCCCTGAAGGTTTTAGAAAGCTTAATTTAATGTGAACTTGGAGGAAAGGTGCGATGAAGAAAGAGCTGGTAGGAACAGGAAGAAATTGCCCAGGAACAATGAACAAATTAAATCCAGATTTTAAAACGCAAAGCCTAGTGTTCTCGAGCTCCCACTTACCATATCTGGCTATCTGTGGTTTAAACCATGGAAATATTGCATCTTTCTTCCAGGGTAGCCAACATTTAAAGGTGAGAAATCTCCAGCATAGACAACTAGTTTGCGAAGACAGATTTTCTTTACATTAAAACTGGAGGTGTTATCTCATAGATTAAATATTTGACTCTTTAGTATAACCACGGACTATGTATGCTACAAATGATTGTCTTCAGATTCAAGCATTAGAACATCTGGATTCGTGTCTTTCAGGCTGTGGAATTTACTCTTCCACATAAAAAGAAATTTGAAACAGGTGGCTATTAGTAGTCAGTGGGTTAAGGTATGCACTTCAGTGTCTTGACCTGTGAACTTTCTTCCCTAGTGACAAGGGGCAATAGTGCACTTAGCAACATTATGTTAAAGACAGAAAGAATGGGGAGCAATGTGGGCTTCGTTTAGGTCTTTGTACCTAGACTAGATTACAACATTAAGCACTAGCTGAAATGGAAATGAGGCTAGCAAATATTTCACTGTCCTGCCCTTATGTTGGAAAGTGAAAGTGGTAGAATTTAGGAACAAATATGAAATTAATCAAGTCAGCTGGACAATGGTGGCACATGCCTTAAATCCCAGCACTCTGAAGGCAGACAGGTGGATCTCTGTGAGTTTGAGGCCAGCCTGGTCTACAGAGTGAGTTCCAGGGCCGTGAGGGTCTATGCAAAGAAACCCTGTCTGGAAAAAAAGTTAGCCAAGTCAGAGTTGTCATGTGGTGTCAGTATGTCAAACAAGATAAATATCAAGTTTAAAAAAAACCAGATTTCACTGAAAAGGACTTATTGCTTGCTCATTGTGGCTACCCAGAGCTCAAGCAGCTGTGCCCAAAGGTAATGTAGCTCTATCACTGTATGTTTTTAAACACTGGTGAGTGGATATTTGACTAGTCTCTTGTGGAAAAGATTTAAACCTTATATTGGTAAGAGGTTGATTTTGGTACTTTTAAAGATGGTCATCAAATCTTTAGGTTCCATGATGAGGTAAATTTCCCGATTTTTTGCAATTTGATAATTATTTTCTCTTTGTGACTTTCTTATCTGTCATCTGCACTGACACACATTCACTTCACGTGAATCTTAATCCCACACAGTGAGATAGCTAGTCTTATCTTTGTCTTCAACTGTAGTCACATCTTAGGACCAGAGTTTGGGTTTTTGTTTTTTTTGGTTTTTTCCTTCCAGAGCCCTTGGCAGAATTGACAAGAATTTCAGAATGCTTCTGAAAAGTGAGAGAATTTTAAAAGAAAAGTAAAGGTGTTTAATGATATGCATTTAACCTTTCAAAGGCTTTGCTAACCTCTCCTACCATGTATTTAAGACACAGTATGAGCTCCTTCATATTTTGATGTTTCCTTTTGAAGTCTACATTTATGAAAAACTCTTGCTTGGATTTCAGTCTATGTTTATTAAAGGTGCATTATTTGAAGAGGAAAAGAATCATGTGTAATGAATTGAAATGTTGGATTAGGTAATATGGAAAATTTGAAGTTTTTCCTCTTAGAGGCCTAGTTAAAATGGAATAAGACTGAAAAGCTAGGGGAAAGATGAGGTTCATGGTTTAGTCTGGACTGCATTGTATTTATCAAACTCTGAGGTCGTAAGACTACTCATTATACCTTCTATACCTCAGGGCAAAGAACTTGTTTTTATGCTTTCTTGCTCACAGATGGCAGCAGAAAAGGCAATTTATGAGAATATGAAGAATAAAAGATAAACTTAAGGCAAAAATTCCCCAATGTTGATATAGCAAAAAAAATTAAAGCAAAATAAAAATTGAGATATGTCCCCCATTATCTTTAAGGCATGATTAAAGAGTTGATGACATTCATTGTTGGGAAACCCCTTTCATTTACTCATGGTAGGACTATAAATTGACCCAAGTAATGTGCAGGATAATTTTAAACATACCTGTCAAAAGCTCTAAGAAATGTAATAATATTTGACTCCGAAACTGTACCTTCTAGGATTTTTTTCCTCATGAAATCTTGATATGCATAGAAAAACTAGAAGCCCAAGACCAGCTGTATGGTGTTATTTGCAACAGTGGAAATGTTCTCATGTCTAAGTCAACAGTGATGGGGAAGGTGGTAGCTGAGAAACTAGGGACACTCATAGAGTGCTGAGCTATGTAGACTTGAAAGTAACGTGGTTCCTGACAAGGAGAAATGTCTCTGATACATTGTAAAAGAAGCTATAGAATAGGATTATGGCCTGGATTCATTTGTATTACACTCTTCACATTTATTTGTTTATAGGGATTTTATGTCACACATGTGGAGGTCAGAGGTCAACTTGCAGGACTTGCTTCTCTTCTTCTGCCACATGCGCTCCGTGGCCAGATCTCAGGTCATTAGACTGTCAGCACGTGCCTTAACTCACTGAGCCACCTCACAGTAACTTCTAAATCAATTTTTAATTTAAAATAGTTTTATAAGTGCATTTGCTTTGTAAAGTTGATACTGATTTAGGGACTATTCAATTTAATAAAAGTTGCATTTTGCTAAACGTCTTAAAAATCCCATCATCTAGTCTTGATAGCAACTATTACTACTGAGACTATGGGAAAGGAAGTTAGTGAGACTGGAACTGGTCTTGATAGCAAGTATTGCTTCTGAGATTGTGGGAAGGAAATTAGAGAATACAGAACTAGAAATTAATTTACTGCTAGTTCTCATCCTTTCTTGGGCAATTTATAATTTTGCCCTGTAAAATCCAAGGTTTGTTTGTATGGAAAGTCATAAGCTTAAAGATGAACTGATATTTATTAGTCCTAAGTACTTCTATGCGAATGTGCCACTTAGGTCTTTAGTAGTCAATTTATTACCATCTTTGTGAACTGCTTTTTAAATTTGTTTTTAAAGACACTTTTTGAGTGTCTTGGGCTGAGGATGTAGCTCATGTGATTGAGTGCTTGCTTAGTTTGCACAAGGCTTGTCTCCAAAACCCACAAAACCATACAAGTCATGGTGGCACTTCCCTGGAGTTCTAGGCAGTCCTGGGACTCAGGAGTAGAAGAAGGGACAGTAGGAGTTCAAGGCCAGCTTGGGTTACCCGAGACCCTGTTTCCTAACAAAACAAAATAAAAATAGACATATCTTTAGGTTATCCCAAGCATAGTATCCTTACATTTAAATTCACTGAGTTATTTAAAATTAGATATCTTACTATATGCCAGTATGGTAGAAAAAGAATGTTCCCCCTCCTCTAGTGTCCTACCATAGCTTCAAAGAGCACTTCCTTTCTCTTCTTCTCCAAAGGGAAGATTACCCAGAATGGTACTCACTGGGGTACTCATGAGCTCTCTCTCTTGTCAAATGGAATGATCGTGGGCTTATCCTCCCTTAGACTTGGTGACAGTTGATAAAGGCCTTGCTTTAGGTCAGAACAGCATTCCTTGTTTTATATAAAAATGTTTTGTTATGATTCTTGCATTTTTAGTTCAATAGGTAGAACTCAGTGGTGAGTTGAAATAATTTTTTTTAAAATTTTTTCCTTATTTAGAAAAACAAATATTTATTTCATTTTAAATTCTGTATATATGAGTGTGTGATCATAGTCATACATGGAAGAAACTATCTGGCAGCAGATATGTCTTCATTCTTGTTTTTGGGTGGCTACATGGTGTCTTTCTCCTTTGACGACTGTGTGGTGACTGCCTGACTCTGCCTTCTTTCTCCCAGCATTCAATTCAGTTTTGTGGCCATAAGCAAAAGCATCTTCTTTATTAACCAATTCAATCATTGCATACAGAGGGGAATCCCACATCCATAGTGTGCTATGTTTATAGTTCCAGGCATGAAATCCTTCCTGATGTGCAGGCCTTGAGTTCATTTAATTGGCTGTTGGTCGTGCCTAGAATCTAAGTGCCATTATTGCATCTTTTGGGATATCTTGCCTTTCTAGACATTGTTGTTCATGGACATTATAGTTGTGTAGGACTATTGAATGCTTTTCTGTCTTGGTGGCTGATATAGCTCCTTCAGGCAACATGAAAGCTAGCCCTCAGAGAGGAGGCTTTCAGGTCAGTTCCAGTTCAATTCCCCCAAATCCTTTGTCTGAAGTCCATGTTGTCTTCAGCAACAGGCTCTTACCTTCAACTTCGAGGGGGGAGGGAAACAACTAAGGAGGATCTCTTGGACTCCTCTGACCAAAACTTGAAAGAAAATTTCCCAGGCCTGGCACTGGGGGTTTTGTAGTTGGTCTGTCACTCTTGGGAAACATTGCCATCATAAATGGCATAACCTCATTAAGACAAAAAACCAAACAATCCATCTGTCTGTCTATCTGTAATGGATTCTGTCCCTTTAAGAGCAAGTCACGCCCACTCCTCGTCTGCCTGTAAGCCTGCAGTCGCAGTTTCACTCTCTCTTTGTACCCACCGCTCTTAGGAGAGGCAGGCGGGCCTTCTCCCGGTCCCCCTTTCTTCTCGCTCTCCTTCTTTCTTTCTCTTTCTCCTTCTCTCTTCTCTTCTGTTTCTTCCCCTCCATAATCCACCTTAATAAATGCTTATAACTTTAACTATCCGTCTGGTCTCATGCTGCCTGCCGCCGCCGCCATTGGACACCTGACCATGTGGTCTCGACCCTGGGGACCCGTTACCGGAGACCCCATAACCAAAAACAACAACACTATCCACCATCTATCTGTATGTATGTATGTATGTATGTATGTATGTATGTATGTATGTATGTATATAATTTTAATAACCATCAATGATTTATGATTCATTGTGGCTTTTTCAAACATCCTTAATGCTGTTTCCCCACCTCTATTTTTCTCCCTTTGTGCTATCCTCTCTCTCCACTTCATGGCATCCCCTTCCCATCTTCTCATTTTCCCATTTTTAACATGCACATTTTATTATTCCTTCTTTAGAGTTCCTTCTCCTCCAACCCCATGGCCCCCTTTTACGTTCCTAGTATCTGATGGTATACCAGGTGACATACTGGTACTTTGAAGATTCAATAAATAAGAGAGAACAGGCAATATTTGTCTTTCTGGGTCTGAGTCACCCCGTTCAGTGTAATACTTTCTAGCCCCACCCATTTACTTGCAAATTTTTTGATATCATTTTTCTTATAGCTGAATAGTATTCCACGTGTATATGTGTCACATTTTCATTATCCGCTCATCCACTGAAACACATTTAATTTTTTTTCTATTTCCTAGCTATTATGAATAGAGCTGCAGCGAACAGGACTGAGCAACTATCTGTGAATCAGGTTATCAAGTCCTTTGGGTCCATGCTAAGGAATGGTATTGCTGGATCATACGATAGATTTTTTTGGGGGGGCTTTTTGAGAATCCTCCACACTGATTTCCACAATGACTGCACCAGTTTGTAGATGAATGAGGGTTCCCCCTCCCTCCATCCTCTCCAGCATTTGTATTCAGTTTGTTCCATTTTTTAAAAATTGTATCTTCTAGTTTAATACAAAATTTTCTGTGCTGGGAATACTAGTACTTACTTTTTGTCATTGCCATGACAACATTCTGGACAAGAAGAAGCAAGATTTTACTCTGTTCAAGCTGTTCAAGGGCAGAGTCTATCACGGTAGGGGTAGCATGGCAGCAGGTACAGGAGGCGTGGCATCTTTCCACCAGAAAGCTGAAGGACAGCTTGCTTTCTGCCTTCTCTCTTTTTAGTCAGTCCAGGATCCCAGTCCACAGAGTGGGCCTGACCACTTTCGGGGCAGATCTTTTTTCTTTAGTTAAATGTCTCTGGAAATACCCTTATGGACATACTTAGAAGGGTTTCTTAGGGGATTTTGAGTTTAGTAAAATCGACAATAAAGAGTAACCAAATCAACACACATGAATGTAGTGGCTGCTCGTTGTAACTACCTCTGCTGTACACGTAGGTGGTTATAATACCTTCTTCCCATTATATGCATACTGAAAGCTGCGTTTGGGGCTATTTCAGGAATACTAAGAACAGATATGGGTTTCTAAATTCTTGAATTGTTTTTAAAAAACTACTGTGTCATTTGCTCAACACATACCTCAAGGTAGGACAGTCAAGCTCCTGTTTATTGCCCTCAGCAGAGCTCAGGGCCAAGGAGCTCACCCAGGGCTGGAGCAGCACTGGAGCCTTTCTGCTTTGGTTCCTGCTGTCAGTCGTCAGGACACAACATCCTCAGGTACTCGGAAGTTCAGGTTTGCTGCCACTAAACTACGCCTGCTGAACATTAGCTGATTTCATTTGAAAGAGGAAATTGCAATAAATGCAATCAACAAGGTTAGAGTCATTCAGAATTGAACTCTCTAGAAAGACTCTGGCCATTTAGATCAAAGTTGTGCAGGGGAAATATAATGCCAGTTACAGAAATAATTTTAAGTTTTTCAGTCAACCACATTAGAAAGACAATGACTTAGTGGGCATTAATTTTAAAAACAGTTATTTTATATTTCTTAGGATAATAGCAATATTATTGTCTAAATACACAATCCCTTTAACATAGTGAGATAAGTCATATGTTTTCATACTGTCTTTGAAATATGGTATCAATTTTATACTCATAGAGTATTATGGTTTAGAGCAGTCATCTACTCATTGGCCAAATACATCCAAGACTACTTTATTGAACAGTGCATGTATAGATTTTTAATACTGAAACTAAAGTTCTATTCATTTTTAATTTATCTTGATGAAAGACAGAGAATGTGTAGCATGTTTTTATCCCTAGAATAATTAATAGATGTTTAAAATGACAACCAACTCTATGGACATACAGCAAACCACCACTTAATCTTAATAAAGAAAATGTAATGGATATATGGCTGACTCAGTGCCAAGGCTTAGGAAAAATACAAGCTGCTAGTGCCTTCTATTATGCAACAAATAGAACTGTAACCCACAAATCCAAAGGGAAAAGTAAACTAATGAGCTTTGGTTGGAATATGACCAATGGCGGAAACAGTTCGACCACACAAGCGTTTCCTGCAGTCTCTTGGGGAGATGGATTTAAGGGCCACACTCTGGGATGGAGGGCGGAGAGCCAAAGGGCAAACCCAAGATCTTCCAAATGTCAGCTTTGATATGTTGCCCATCTGTTAGCCCTTTAATGAAGCTTGCTGAACTGACAGGCCGGTGGGCTGTGGGATGTTCAGTAGGGCTGTGGGTGCATCGGGTTACAAGCAATGGCAGGAATCACTTGCGATTAGCGTTCTGTTTTCAGAGGGTGTTTTCATTTACTGTTCTGCAACTTTTAAAGGCAGCTTTTTACTAATTTTGGCATGCTCAGCATAAGAACATCTGGCATAAAAACATCATTTCCTGAAGTGATTGCCGAACAGCTTGTTGAGTTGAGTTTTAGTCCTTTGTCTGATGTGGGGTTAGTGAAGATCTTCTCCCATTCAGTAGGATGCCTTTTTGTCTTGATGACTGTGTCCTTTGCTTTACAGAAACTTCTCAGTTTCAGGAGGTCCCATTTATTTATTGTTGCTCTTATTGTCTGTGCCACTGGGGTTTTACATAGGAAGTGATCTCCTGTGCCCATGTATTGCAGGCTACTTCCCACTTTCTCTTCTATCAGGTTCAGTGTGGTCGGATTTATATTGAGGTCTTTAATCCATTTGGACTTAAGTTTTGTGCATGGTGATAGATAAGGATTGATTTTCATTCTCCTACAGGTTGACATCCAATTATGCCAGCACCATTTGTTAAAGATGCTTTCATTCTTCCATTTTATACTTTTAGCTTCTTTGTCAAATATTAGGTGTTCATAGGTTTGTGGACTAATATCCGGATCTTTGATTTGATTCCATTGGTCAGCGTCTCTGTTTTTATGCCAATACCAAGCTGTTTTCAATACTGTAGCTCTGTAATAGAGTTTGAAGTCAGGGATGGTAATGCCTCCGGAAGTTCCTTTGTTGTATAGGATTGTTTTGAATATCCTGGGCTTTTTGTTTTTCCATATAAAGTTAGTTATTATTCTCTCAAGGTCCATGAAGAATTTTGTTGGGATTTTGATGGGGATTGCATTGAATCTATAGATTGCCTTTGGTAGAATTGCCATTTTTACTATATTGATCCTACCCATCCAGGAGCAAGGGAGATCCTTCCATTTTCTGGTATCCTCTTCAATTTCTTTCTTCAAAGACTTAAAGTTCTTGTCAAATAGCTCTTGTACTTCCTTGGTTAGTGTTACCCCAAGTTGAGTTGAGTTTTAGGAGACAGTGAGAAGTGAAGTGGAGGACCCAGAAATGGTAGCCGTCACAGGTCTAAATCCCGATCGCAATCATCTGTGCCATTTGGTCCCAGGTAGCACGCTCAGGTCAGCTTCATGCTAACGCCAATGTCTTGCTTCTCAGCCAGCGCCGACGGCTGACTGCCGCCTTCTGTGTGCCTGGGTCAGTAGATAGTTATTTTTTTTTACCTTTACAGCTCCTTCTAAATATGCCATTTTTAGTGCTTCTAGAAACTTTGGAAATTTGTCTAAGAACTTCTGAGTTTAGCAGCAATTTATCCTAGGATAATATAAACTGTCCAATTATTCAACTTTATCCTGTTTAGTAATCTTATGTTTTATTGCTTTTGAAAAAGCTCTTAGTTCACAGATATTTGGTTTCATTATGACATTTTTGAATCAATTGGCCTTTATTTTATTTTATATTCCTTTCCCCCTACTTCTTCCCCCTTCCTCTTCCCTCCCTCATGCCACCCCAGCCTCATTTCCACTGTCATGTCACATGTGGCTTTGCCGCCTCCTGACCCCTTCTGCCCGCTCTCATAGACTCCTATCTGTTTTTGTCCTTTCGGCCTCTAGTTTGCAGACATACAACTCTAGAAGTTGGGGTCCACGTGTAAGAGAGAACGTGATTGCATCTTGTCTTTCTGGGGTGTGTAGCCTCTGTGTAGCCTCGTTAAATTTCCTCTCTTTTCCTGCAGCTAACAGCTGAATAAAATCCCACAGGGTCTGTGAGTGTGCCACCATCCTGCATTCCTCTTTTGGTGGCAATCTAGGCTGGCCCCATTTCCTTGGGTGGGAGTAGTGCAGCGGTACCCATGGGCACAGGTGTGTCTCTGATGTCCTTTCGGGACATGCTCAGGAGTGGTGTAGCTGGGTCACATTGTAGTTCTTTCAACTGTTGGAAGAGCCTCCATCTTTATTCCTGCAGTGTTTAGTGTTCACACTGGCACCAGCTGTTCCTCTTCATTCACGACTCTGCCCACACCTGCTATTTGCTTTCCCAACTGTAGGCTTTCTGACTGGGGTGACAGATGTTCACAAAGGTCTTCGCTTTGTTTTTAATGGAAATAATTTAAAACATATTTATATTTTATACAATAGATTTTAGTTTATTGTTTCACCTACCCCACCTCCTACCAGATCTACCCATCCAACTTCATATTCTTTTTCTCTCTGAAAAATACAAAACACTACCTCCCCTAAGCCCCACTCCCTAACCCAAACCAGAAAAACACAAAAATAAAACCTAAAACATGACATGCCATCTATTTTGTGTTGGCCAGCTATTCTGGGAAGTGATTGATGGACCCAGAATTACTTCATTGAAGAAAATGGATTTTTTTCCTTTCCCAGAAACTGTCGGTTATGAAAAGCTCCTTGGTGAGAAGTAGATGTTTATTCTCTTGGTTTTGGTTGTCTGTTGTTAAACCAAGCTTACAGCCTTTGGCTAAGTGCATTCTGTACCAGATTCATGCTATCAATTCTTTGACCCCAAATTTTACTATTATTAGTATGAAGGCACTTGAGAATTTTTTCTCCTATGTTTTATATTATAGCAATGTATGTGCTTTTCATATCAAATACCTGTCCCCATAAAACACAGGAACTTCCTTTTATTTGGACAGAATTGCCAGATTCCCTTTTCTGGCTACGGGGGTTGCTAAGCCTTTCCTCTAGAGTCTGTCTAGGGTTTCCAGAACAAGTTATTTCTCTTCAGCTTCTCCCATGTTTCAGTGTCACAGGGACCACCATGAGCCCTACATCAACTCTGGTCTCAAGGAGATTGTATTACCAAAGGAGTTTGGCTTTGAAAGGGAATCAACAGAAGGATGTCTCAAGAGTTAAGGACTTGGGGGGATCATTTAGTTATCTTATACTTGTTTCTAAAGTAAGTGAGACCTCACAAAGAAGTGGTCAGAGACAGTCTGTCGCCGAAAAAGAAATGTCTCTGTCCTACTTGTCCTCAGTTATTATCCAAGTGGCAGAGAAAAGAAAGACGGTACCATTCACAGCACACTCCTGGAGTCTAAATTAGGTAAATAAATACACAAACAACTCATGATTGCTAGTGGGCTTGGGAGAAACAGTCTTGAAAGCAGTGAAGAAATTTCAGAGACTCTGTTTTGGAGGCTCCGTTTATGTAGTTTCAAACTCAGGCTTCATACTTCCATGATCCATGGTGTAGTTCAATGCCTGCTCTATGCTCTATGCGCAATGGTATGGTTCGTGAGTTGGGCAAGGGCCTGGAGATTGAAACACACACACACACATATGCACACACACACACACACACACACACACACACACACACACACACACACGAGGGGGGTAACACCAAGAAAGCCCAGAATGTCTCCTTTATTGTGTTCCAGGGCAGCTTATATAGTGCATTTCCCTGACCAATAGCCATGCCCTAACTCTCAGCTACAAGCCCCCCCAGAAACCACTCCCCGGACATCAGGAACTCCTGAGGGTCTCGGGCTCAGAGCAGCTGCAAGACAAGTTCTTTGTTCAGAGTAGCTGCAAGCATAGGAAAACAAGTTGTTACTCAGGCAGGCAGGAGTCCACAGGAAATTCAGAGTCTGGGGGTCCACAGTTCCCAACACCTCGGCTTCTACAAACACCCGAAGTCAAGGCCTCGCTTTTAGTTATTTGACTCTCTGCAAGATAGGACCTAAGCACGATGGTTTTAACAAGTTTCAGGAATTTTATAGTGTAGTCAGGACGGGTACTCTAGTGACATGATGTGATCCCTAGGATAACGGATCTTCGTTTCACGCCAGTTAAGTTACAGATGTCAACGAGGAGATGAAGCTCTGTTTTTAAAAGCTCTCTGGTGATTCCAGAAGGTGGTTCTGAGCAGTTACCTAGCCAGGGTTAGGAAAGAACTGAGAGGGTTGGAGATGGAGGGCTGTGCCTCTAAGCTCGGGTGTCCTTTACTCTCTCAAGTCTTTATTCTTGATCGTTCTCTCCTGTGATGTTCATGCTGAGTTGTCCAGATTCCCATCATACCTCCATACCCAATGAGTAGTACTCCAGAGAACTGTACATTTTCCCACAGACTCAACACACGTCTGTGTTCAAGTTGGCCTTTAAAAACGCAGGCTGAACCAGTCTCTTCTCATAGCTCGTCTATAAAACTGTGGAGAAAGATTAAACTATTGCCACTTATGATCCCATGTTCTTTGCATTCTTATGTATGCATGTGCATGCATGTACCTGTCTACTGTGCGGAGGTAAGAGGGCAAGCCCAGGCACTGTCCCTTAGGTATCACCTACCACTTTTTAAGTGACCTGGAGTTTCCCAAGTTAGACTTTCTCCTCAGAGAGCCCAGCACATCTGCCTGTCTCTACCTCCCCAGAGCCGGGATTGTAAGCATGTAACACTATGCCTAGTTTTTTTGTTGTTGTTTTGTCTTTTTAAACAGGGCTGTGGGTATCGAACTTATGCCCCTGTGCTTTCAAGGCAAACAATTTTCCAGCTGAGCTATCTCCCCAGCTTTCATCCTAGGCTCTTAAGAATTTATTCTTACAGCGCTTAGCCTAAGGAAAGGAGCCCTGTCTTATTTTGTTAACACTTGACCCACAATTTCAAGTGATTTGTAGGTTAAAAGAACACTATACTGTTCAATTTCAGTACCTTCAAACAAGTCAATTTATTTCTTGTTCAAGTGTGCCTGATATTCTGCTGACTCCCTCAGTGGATGTCACTACTATCTGATGATAAAACCTATCTGTTTTCACATTTATATTGCAAACAAATCCACCAGCCTTGTGTAGTTTTAACTCTTTGGAGACTCTCTTGCTGGTTTGAAAGATCATTGTTTTCAGCCATTCCTCAGAACCTCTCTGTTCTATTTTACTTTGTCTCATTCTATGCTTCCTTCTGCCCACTCTGACAATATTCAAGCCACCGTTTCAGTACATCACATCCATTCTCCCCCTTGTCTGGAGCCCTCTTGCCTCTCCCCACTGGTTCCTCTCTCCCTCTTCCCCTGATTCATCCTTCTCGCTTCTGCCTCCTGGTCTTCCTTAAGGGAAATGCAATCGTGTTACTGCCCTACCCAGAATCTTTTAATGACTGCCCACAGCTTCAAAAGAGAAATCTGCAAGGCACGAAGCTGTCCCTGTCTACCTCTTCTGTTTTATTCCTCTACCATCCCTCTTTACGCTCCAGAAAGGATGAGCTAGCTGTCAGGTTTCAGAGCAGTCTGTGGGATTTGTATTTATTTATTTTCTGCCACTTGGTGCTGTATTTGTATTAACTCCTCAGGAGGTGTGTCCATCAGGTCCCGGTCAGCAGCTTCTTTCTGAAGCCTGCCTTACCTTTGTCAACACCACCATGGTTCTTCAGAGTGTCTTTTCTTCATTCCGCTAATTATATGTTTCTAGTCTCAATAGAGTCTGCTTCTTGAAACTTGGAATCATGAAGTTCTGAATGATGCTCACTGTATAATTTGAATCTGCTGAGAGAAAGGTAGCATTACATATGGAACTGGATGTGTACAGTATGTTTAGTACTGGCATAAGTCATGTAAGACCAGTGATGTCAGGGGTAATTCATTCCCCATGACCAATTTACCTTGTAATCTAATTCCACCATTTTGTAATATAGCAAAGATACATTTTGTAGCTAAATGAGTGTGTATATTTTGATATGAAAATGCTTTTTTTGTTTCAGCATTCTTTTTTTTTAAGAGGATCAGCTTTATTGAGATATCCATGCATCACACAATCTCCCTACTTGAAGTGAATAATCTAGCGATTCATAGTATATTAGCATGTTCTGCCACCACCACTGATTCTAGATTCTTTTCAGCACATATAAAAGAAACTCTGGCAGACAGTGGTGGTACACATCTTCAATCCCAGCATACAGAGACCGGCAGAGGCAGGCAGACATCTGTGAGTTTGGGGCCAGCCTGGTCTACAGAGTGATTTCTAGGACAGCCAGAGTTACATAGAGAAACCCTGTCTCAAAACAAACAAACAAGAAAAAAAACCCAAAGCTCTACAAAGACTAATTATTTTCCACCCTCCCCCATCAACTGAGCCCGGACATTCATTTATCAACCTACTTTCTTTTTATATTTGCTTGCCCTGTTAACATTTTTTTTAAAAAGCGTGCTTGCTTCCAATATGTTGATAATTGTATATCCTCTGGTGAATATCTTTCTGTTCTCTCCTCTGCTGTCTGAGCTCCTAATAACTAGCTACTACTCTGCTTTACTGTGTTGTGTTGCTGTTTCCAAATGTATTGTTAGCATTCTAAAACTGTTTAATACATTTATTGAACAAGTTAATTGAATATGTACTATGTGTGAAACACTCTGATACTGTTAACAGATATGAAGACATCAAAAATAGAGCTTCCCACCCCATAGAAGTGGGAGGTACGTAGACTGTGTATAGGCCTATCTCAGCTAATCTCCGCAGCATGGCAGAGATCATCTTCATTCTGCGAATGAGGGTGTTTCAGAGCAGCAATTGTCCTCTCCAGATCTTCTGAGGATGTTTTGGAGTTTTCCTAATGTAAATAGCTTCATCGCTTTAGGACTTTCTTAGAGTTTCCAAGTGTGTTTCTTTAATGTACATAACAGCCCTCCCCTGGCTCCTGTGAATGAGGTCCTGAGTTCGCAGGTTTCTGATGGAGCTGAGATTTTTCTGAGGCTTTGTTGATTTTATTTAACAGCTTTTGTTTCTTGTAAGTGCAGGGACCTCGAATCCTTCATAATGTTACAGAGATTCTATATACACAACACCAGCAAATAATGCAGCCTTATTTACCAATTCTGGGTCTCTAGACTTAGGCCTCAATTTATGTGCATTTCCTCCTTAATTTCTTCACAGAGCTCTGTAGAGTTCTTATAATTTTGCAAATATATAAGCTGAGCTCAAGCGAATATTAATTAAATAGAATAATTTACTTCTCATGACCCTAGGATTTGTTGCAGGAAGTGGGCTGCTTGTTCATCTGGATGGCTGGCTAGTTTAGCCCTGAAATAATCACACAGAAACTGTATTAATTAAAACACTGCTTGGCCCGTTAGCTCTAACATCTTACTGACTAACTCTTACATCTTAGTTTAACCCATTTCTATTAATCTGTGTATCACCATGTTGGCAGTGGCTTACTGGGAAAGATTCAGCATGTCTGACTCCGGTGGCTCCATGGCGTCTCTCTCTCTTTTTTTTTTTTTGTTTTTTTCCCACTGTGTAATATATAATCTTTATATATAGAGAGATAAAGCAGGTACAATTATACCAAGTGCTGCCAACGTAAATATGGGGTGAACTGAATGGTGACCAATGTGGACACAGCAGATGAAGAGGTATGAGCTCGTCAGCCTTGGCCTTGTACAAACAAGCTTATATCCAGAGAGAGAGAGAGAGAGAGAGAGAGAGAGAGAGAGAGAGAGAGAGAGAGAGAGAGAGAGAGACTTTGTAATTCATTAACCCTTTACAATTTCAGCTACAGTTTGCATTTGGAAGTTTGAAAAATTACTTGAATTAAAAAAGATTTTTATACAAATAAAAAAACCATGAACAAATTTTCACTATACCTAACAAATCGAATAACATCATCTCATGCTTTGTAAATTTGTAAATTTTACTAGGGTGGAATAGACAGCTTGAGGGTAAGGAGCTTGCTGTACAGCAACGAGGACCTGAGTTTTTGATGCTCAGCGCTCTTGTAAAACTCCAGATGTGATGACACAACTGTAATTCTGCACTGAAGACGCTGGAACAGGCAATTCCCTAGCGACAGCAATTGGGAAGCCGCCCAAGATCTACCTCTGGCCTCCACATGTATGCACGCACTCTCTTTTGACTCTGCTTTTTTCTCCCAGCATTCCATTTAATTTTCCCTGCCTACCTAAGTTCTGCCCTATCAACTAGGCCAAGGCAGTTTCTTTATTCACTAACCAATGAAAGCAACACACGAACAGAAGGACCTCCTACACCAAGGATTTGAATCCAGGGTTAATTGCTCAGTCTGTGTTCTTCTGACATGTCACATTGTTCTCTCTTATGGAGATACTTCATCATCTGGCAGGTGAATAGACTCGTTGGATAATTATTGCTTGAGCCTGAATTGTGTCAGAGACTTTGGAGACTTTTCCCTCACTTGGTGGTGTCTGTTTTTAATGGCAGGAACCCCTGCATTCGGACACTAGAAGAAACTATCAGGAAATCTTCGGGTCTAATTAGAATTATGTTTTGGTCAGCTGGGTTCTGGGCATCAGCATGTTTCAGCTGGGCCTGTCAGCAGCTCGATGAGGCTGTATATATGGCGGACAGGGTCACCGTCAATGTCTCTTTCACGCACTAGTAGCCACATAGCTGTCTGGTCCTCATCATCACTTGCTTCCTTTTTTATTTGACTTCTGGCTCTCTGTCAGCTCACATCGAATGACCTTGACCTGGTGGTTACATATTTATTCTGAGGAGGGAGTTGATATATAGTTGGTTGAAAAATCAACATGTTTTTGCAGTTTGGAACCTGTCTCATGCCAATTTTTATCTATAAGAGAAAAGATATGTATGTCAGCTTCAGTTGCAAAGAATCTTGTTATTTCCTGGTCCTCACTGGCCCCTTACTCTCTTGTTAAATATAAAAATTGATGGCACAAATAAAATTTTAGGAGATGAAAACATGCCCTTTTTTACTTCCTCTATTTCCCCAATGTTCTTGATGCCACATTGGCTATGAGAGTGACTCAGGGCTCCCATGGCTTTTTTGGTTAGTAGCTTCCAACCGTCAGGACTTCTTACTTAGTATCCTCTTCATCTAAAGCCATCATGAAGACTTTTGCACACTCAGTGGGAATGTATCCATGAGAAAGCAGTTAATATCACCAGGGCTCCTGATAAATTATATAATTCAATAATCAGAATGATTCTTTTATTTTATTGGAAAAATATACATTTTCATACAACATATTCTGGTTTATGTTTTCCCTTGCTCTTTCCACTTTCTCTCCACGTCCCTTCCCACCTCCTTTCTGCCTCTTATTAGAAAACATGCATCTAAAGAGGAATAATAAAATAAAATATTGTGAAAACCAAAAGTAAGCAAACAGCAATGGGACAAAAACAAAAAGAAGGA
>JAQHUG010000061.1:4535656-4555737 GCA_028555095.1 Dicrostonyx torquatus | reverse complement strand
TGAAACCTCAAAGCCCACCACAGTGACACACTTTCTCCAACAAGGCCACACCTACTCCAACAAGACCTCATCTCCTAAGTCTTCAAATCTTTCAAACAGTTTTACTCCCTGGTGACTAAGCGTTCAAATATATGAGCCTATGGGGGCTGGTTATATTCAAACCACTATACATATGTATGGTGTGTGTGTGTGAAAGCTGGTTACATTAAAATAATAAATAAATTCAACAAAAAAACTTCTCTGACTTCTCCAGATAAATAAATTTTTGTACAAATTCTTGTATACAGATATATAAGGATTTAATTGCAATATGTTTCTTTCATTCATCTTCAATTCTATCTTTACCTATTAACTTTGTGATTAACTTATGATCAGAAAGTAAGCAGGGAAAATCAAAACATAAAGTAAAAATGAAAATAAATTATCATAGTCATATGGGAAGTTTTCTGTTTTGGTGTCATTGTCCCCTGAAGAAAATTCTCTGTGCTCTCTAGAGAAAGACTCTAATCAGCTACTTTATCTTTTTCTCCTTTGTTTTCAGATCTGGCCCCTTAATCCATTTCATCTATTGTATGATATGGGAACATAAAGAAACGACAGAGTTGATAGGAAGACAATGCTTCTGGGAGCAAGTTGGTGTCAGCTCACTCCTGCTCCCAGCCTGCCCCAGACTTGAGTGACAGGTACAGCAGCATGGTTGTCTGTAGTCTTACTTGCGTGGATTGCTCCCATCTGTCCCCTGTTCTGCAGCGGCATGGTTGTCTGTAGTCTCACTTGTGTGGACTCTTCCCCCTGTCCCCTGTTCTGCCTCAGGATAGCTGACATTTGCCTGCCCACATATTCTAACTACAGCAGACTCCTCCAGGACATGAACATGAGGATAATTTTGGTATTTCCATGGTGTTCTTATGCTTTCAACTCTATTCCCTCAGCATCGCAGTAACTTCACAGGGCTCTCACCCTTATCACTCACTATCTTGCACACAAAGTGAATAAAATTTAGGAAAGATACAGCACCTTCCTTAAGACGCAGATCTTTAAGAACTAGACTTGCTGGGTGATGGTGTTGTGTGTCTTTAATCCCAGCATTAGGGAGGCAGGCAGAGGTAGGCCGATCTCTGTGAGTTCTAGGCTAACTTACTCTGCAAAGTGAGTTTCAGGGCAGCCAGGACTGTTACATTGTTACACAGAGAAACCAAAAGAAAAACAAAAAAAAAAGAAAAAAAGAAAGAAAGAAAGAAAGAAAGAAAGAAAGAAAGAAAGAAAGAAAGAAAAGAAACTAAGCTTCCAGACTGCAATGCGAGTCTTGAAAGTCTTGATCTCGGGCAAAATCTTCAAGATACTGTAACACTGTGGGGAAAAGTCATTGGTTGAAGATCTTTCTGGGGGCCTCATTAGAAAGAATATAGTAGTAGTTAACCCACTACTATGGAATTACAGAGCATCTGCAAATTATAAACATACTTACTTGTTCGGGATTGGGTGCAATGGGGCTAAAGGGATCTGAGTTAAATTCAAGCAGAAAGGTTTGACCTGAGACCTAAATGCGTGGTCGGGATTGCTCTCTCATCTTGTCACCCTCCTACGAGTCCCTTGCATCTCTGATCCTCCTCCATACCACTCTGCTAGATAACTGCTTTAAATTTCATATGCTCATTGATTATTTAGCTTTGCTTAAACCTGTTTAGCATTCTCTTGTATCCAGAGAATAGTGTTCAAACTTTATGGTGAGATTTAAATGGACCCTTCTGATCTCTTCCTGGTATTGTTTTTCCTGATGACTTTTAACCCCTTGACTATTTTGTATCCACTATTCACAGCTTGGGTAGAGTGGCTACCTCTACCTGGGATGCCAACCCACACTTGGCTCCTGATACTTTTCTGTACCCAAAGACACGTTTTGGAGTAGCAGTTGCTTGGGCGCTGTTGGGTGTTAAGACATAAAACTGGGGCTGGTCTGCCAAAAAGTGCAGCATCTGTTGGGGGACCCATGCGGCTACCTTCCCTACGTGGTATGGGGTGGTATGCCTTCTTGCTATAGTGACAGCTGCACACTTATTACAATGGGTAATGGGAATTGCAGCTAGGGCCAAACCAACTGAGAGCAGAGTATGATTGGATAGATTTTCAGGGTGTCCATATTCTTCTATGAAGCAGGGCATTGCATGTCTCTTTGATGAATGATGAAAAAGAAGGAGGGGCAAATTAGTTCTGTACTGAAGAGCTCTTTCTGGAATCAAAAGTCATAGAACCCTCAGGAGGGACTGGATCATGAGACAGCCACCAGAAGACACTTTTTAGATCTCACCTTTAGCACAGTGGAAGGGAAAAGTCCGTGATTAATATACAGCTAGAAACCTTAATAATGGCACAGTATAGGAAACTATGATAAGTATGGACTACTGTGAGTCTAAATTGCTTGAATTCGGAAAGACTTCCAAGTAAGGAATGAAATAACATCTAACACATGGGCTTGTGGAACTGTGGGATACAGGACCAGATGGAATCAGTCTGAGTCCTCTGGATGCAGAGCAACTGAGCAATAGAGGTACTCATCTCAATTGGCCCAAAGACTGTATAACCTGAGGGGAATATGAGTCATTAGACACACTTGGTAGTCAACAGCTGAGGTCCTCCTGAGAGTCAGGAACTGGAAGATGACAGAGGGGTGGGGAGGGAGGGAGGGAGAAAGGGACGGGGGAGGGAGAGACAGAGAGGGGTTACTGAGAGAACTGGCGAGATGAAATGCTGTGCTTGATACTCAGATCATTGGGCCTGATGAAGCTGTAATCACAGGAGAGTTAAGGATGTTTGTGTAGCAGAGATTTCATGCTATGTGACTCTACTGGGTGATCTTTTCAAGGCTGGAGAAACTCTGGATCTGAATGCTTTCGACCAACTTGCAAACAGTGTTTGTAGGGTGCTAAATGCTCAGAACTGGGTAAGAGAGGGGCAGAGTAGACAAAGGCTTCTGTCTGGGTCACTCAAAGGAAAATACGACAAGATCTGTGTAAAGCCAGAGCAACTAAGGAGGAAAAAATGCCAGAAATTCCGTTTGGTGCCTGTGAGCTTCTGGGAGGCTTCAAAACTCAAACAACAGTTTACTGTAGGGGTGAAAGAAGGGCTGAGTCACTAAGCAATACAGATGAAGCAGAAATTTTAATTTAATTTGTCTCAGTGATAGGCAACCATCTAGCCAAAATGCACAGTTGTAGATCTCGCCCTTTGTGGTGGAAATTGAAATTACTGACCCAGCTAAGGGTTCTATCTGTAACACATGGAGCCATTGCAATGGCCGTGGTCTGGCTAGCCACAGCGACAGGTCAAAACAGCCTGTAAGGTCAAGGACACTAAAGCTAGGTATGACAGGAGAGAATGCAGTCTGCTCTTCCCTGGTCTTAGGCTTGTCGAAACAATGCAAGCCAACTTCATTGAGCTCATTGGGGGATGGGATGCTCCTCCGATGAAACCTGGGAAGGGGATGTGGGATAGCTTCTAGAGAATGACTGGAATATAGAAATAAGGTAGTGTGTTCCCACCATGCCACTGTACCCAGAATTGCTCTTCCCAGGAAGTAACTGATACAGATTATGGGATCTTTTTGTGCTACAGTAGAGCTTGCTATTTTTTAATATAATTTATATATGTTTATTTTATGTGCATTGATGTTTTGCCTGCATGTATATCCATATGAGTGTGTCAGATCCTCTGGAACTGGAGATATAGACAGTTGTGAGCTGACATGTGGGTTCCTGGGAATTGAACCCAGGTCCTCTGAAAGAGCAGCCAGTGCCCTTAACCTCTAAGCTATCTCTCCAGCCTTGCTAATTTTTTTTTAAAGCATCCACTCTCATTGATGCTGAATCTAAAATCCAATTGATGCTGGAATGGATGCCAGTGGACCAATAAAAAGGTTTTAACATGTTAACCCTTGGGTTACAGATTTGACAAAACATCTGTAAGAATGGTGAAAACAGAAATCAGGAAGAAAGAAAAGGGTCTTTCGCATATATATCATGGCTTCCGGTTTGAGGGGGGATTCCTGCGTGTGCAAATGTGTGAGTCTCTGTGTCTATATGTATTTCTTGTGCATTTTCTTTGACTCTTTTTCTTGATTGTTTTGTCATATTTCAGTTTGGTTTTGATTTATTGTATTCTATTTTATTATTTTTTAAATGCCTGTTTGTTTTCTAATGAGAGACAGAAAGGGTGTGGACACAGATGGGAGAGGAGGCAGGGAGGAACTGGAAGGAATAGGGAGAGGGGAAACAATACTCAAAATATATTGCATGAAAAGAAAATTCTACTTTCTTTAAAGGAAGTAAAACATCAGTTTGAGTGAAGGTACCTTCATGCTTTGTAGAAGGTACTCCCAGGGACCACAGTGTTGTGACATAAAGACTCCAGTGTCAGAGGTGCTCTACCACACTGTGAGTCACTCACCCCTGAGACTTCCATTGTCCTCCCTGTTGTGGAATGCTAATTTAAGATGTGTTACATTCATCTATGCTGTGGAATATTTTTTAATGACGCAAAGATTTGCTGCATTCTTTTATGTTGCATTTGTTTAACTCTGTAAAGCTGTGTTACTTTGCCTGCGCAGAACACCTGATTGGTCTAATAAACAGCTGAAAAGCCAATAGCTAGGGAGGAGAGGGCTAGGCAGGGCTGTCAGACAGATAGAATTAATAGGAGAAAACAAAGAAAAGGGAGTGGCGTGAGAAAAGGAGGAGAAAGGGTATCAGGGGCCAGCCACCCAGCCACCCAGCCAGACATGAAATAAGAAGGAAAGAGAAGATATACAGAAATAGAAAAAGGCAAAAATCTAGAGGCAAAAGGTAGATGGGATGATTTAAATTAAGAAAAGCTAGCTAGAAGTAAGCTAAGTCCGGGCATTCATAAGCAAGAAAAATATCTCCTCGTGTTTATTTGGGATCTGGGTAGGCCCCAAAGAATAAAACCTCAAAGGCCAGAGAGCAAAGAGGAAAAACAAACAAACAAGCAAATAAAAAACAATACCAACCATTGCTGTTGGTTGAATAACAAAATTAGACTCTCGAAATCTCTGCTGCTTGAGACACATGTGTTTGCCTGTGGGGCATGGAGCAATGAGGCTCGGACTGAGCTAAATGCTCCCTCCCTGCTGGCTGGCTTTCTACTACGATTCGGTAGAATGTGTGTGCGCATGCACACGTACACAAATATGCATATGTGCATGTACATAACAATATTTGTACATATATGCCAATAATTTACAAAAGAAGGGGTCATAGACTTAAGAAGGAATTGGAGACGACAAAGAAGGCGAGGAAGGGGGTAGAAATGATGTGAATACAGTCCTTATGGATGATATTCTTTTTTTAAAAAAAAGTTATAAAAGTATATCTAAATGTATTTCATGTCTTTAAACTGCCCAATAATTCTTCCACTCCATAGTTCTCTCATAGTTTATATTATCATTTACTAAGCTCTTTTGGATATTAAGTATATAATTGAGTCCTTGCTTCAGGATATGATTACAAAGTTATAACATTTACATGTGTATTCTCGTTATCTATTGCAAATGCTCTATTTCTATCAAGTGGAGAACACGGTGTTAGGAAGTCCTTCCTAATACAAGATGCTCATTGTTGCTCCATTTCTTTGTATGTCTTAAGCACCACTGTGTGTTTTGTTCTGAGATGTTGCATAGCCTTAGCAGCTTACGAAGAGTTCCTGGAAAAGACATAGTCAGCCTAAAGAGCAGTCTTTTCTGATGCAGGCTGTCAGAGCAGGGTGCAGTTCATAATGAGATGTCACAGCCTGGGAGATATGCAAAGCCAGTTAAGAAAGCCTAACAGCCCTGCAGAGTGACTTAATCCTGAGGGCGATAAATCTGGGCGGAAAGACATCCATTTTCTGTCTTTCTGTGTACACGACTGAAAATACGTAGTTATCAGCGCTTCAATAAAGGTCAAGTTCTTCATTTTAAAGGACACGTAGCATCTCTTTGGAAACAGGATGCACTTTGGTACCCAACTGCTGCTCAAAACACTTGCTGTCAACCAGGAGAAAAGATGTGGCTACCACCTTGGTGTTAAATGCGAATGTGGCCTACAGGTTTACTGGTTGAGACTATGCGATTTAATTTGAGATGGAATTTCCCACTATGGTAGCTTAGGTAGTTAGGGTTCCCTGGCTTTGCTTTTTATTTTAGCCTGGTTTATAGATGTAGAAAAGAAAAGCAGCTACAGGTATAGAATGCAGGTGTGTCAAATCGAGGAGACATATGACTTCATTTGGTGGAAGAGGGGGAAACACTATTAATTTCAAGTTGCTAGAATTTACCAAGTCTCTGTAGTTCATTAGCCTTCTCCTCCTCTCCCCGCTTCACATGTAAGAGGAGATAAAAGGTAAGCAGTGTCAGGGAGAAGTGTTATGGGCAGAGGGGGCAGGATCTGCCAGTCTTCTCTTAATAGTAAACAGTGTTCGCTCTCTAGGAGGCAGACAGTATGAAGTGCAGCAAAAACCATAATTATGTTCTCAGCAGGAAGCCTTGTTGAGAGTGACAGTGAGAGTCTCTAAAAACATGGGAGGTTAAGGCTGCTTGTCTTCACAATATGTATTAGGAGTTTGTGTCTTCACTTTTTGCCTTTAAAATCCAAAGGAAAAAACCCTAATTATAACTTGGACTCCAGTAAATTGGGCCGTATTTAAACAATGAGCATTTGGCTATCTCATCATGTAGCACGATGCCTCTGACTGGTTACAGCTTGTGTGAAAGCCAAACTGGCTCATGCAAATACCTTGTTTTTGTTGCTGCCCTGACAGAAAAAAAAAATAAAGGAAGAAAAAAAAGAAAACCCAAACAAACAAAAACTAAACAAGATAATGAAATTGCCTCCACACCTGCCTCCTCCTTCTTTAGTCAATAACACCTAAGCCTGATGACGGAAAGAATGTATATACCTCTCCTGAGGTATTCTTACATATAGAATCACATGTTATCTGGGTGCTGTTACTGTGTGTTTACATAGAATACAAAAATTGTTCCTAAACACGGGGATGGCTCTATTGAAGTTTTTTTTTTTCGTGATGTGTATTTCACTTGACTTCTGGCACACAATTTCCACAATTTCTCAGCTGCCACAAAAAATGCTCACAGGATAATGAATGAGGGAACCCCATGCATTCTGCTATCCTCGGAGTATAATCTTATAACTAAATACAGGAATTTGGGGGCTATGAACTTCTCTTAGTGGATGCCCTTGGAAGATGGCACGTTGTTAGTTTTTATGTATTTCACAAGCGTGCTTATTGCTACTTTTCCATTTCACACGTGCACATCAAAACTGGAGAGCTTTCTGGACAGAGGGCTGATGGGTATTCACCAAACTCACAAGACTGGCCTAATGAATCATGTACTATAAAAGTGATCGACCTGACTTGATTTTGTACTTGTCTTTGCCCCCATTCCTGGAAGTTATGATGGACTTCCTGCTTGCACAATACTATGGCCGTCAACTATTTTTAGTATTGAGTTACACGTTTCTGTCATCTCAGGCAAAAATGGAACTCAGAGCAAATGTATTTTGTTGTTTCCAGAATTTATATCTCCTAAGTTGAGTCTCTGTTGTCTGCCTTTAAATACTCACAACGGTTTCAAAAGGATCTAAACAAATGCTGAAGAACCCAGAAACTCTTTGCATAGTTGGTGGTAAGCCCCTCCTCTCTGAAGTTTCTAACTTAGGCTTCCCAACTTTTAATTTTATTGAAATACCAATTTAGACTTCATTACTGTTGGCTTGGGGGGGAAGCAATCACTGATTCCAAAGTTAATAATAGTTTTATAGGAGAGGCTCATGGATTTTACAGTGATAGGGATCCGTAGTCTAAATAATGGCAGTCTTCTAATTAAGCAGCGATTGAATAAACACAATAAAATCAAGGATAAACTATTCATTAATTTTGATGTGTTTAGTTCAATTTAGTTTATATTTCTTAGAGTATTTGTTATTTCTCTGTTGAATAATTTATAAAAGTAATGAGTAACATGAATCACTGGGACAGTTTTTTGTATTTTATCAAAATAAATTGCTCAATGAAAAATGAAGCCCAGTTTACAGAGGCAGCCTGAGACATTATTTGATGTCCCCGAGTAAACACTATGTAGCAAGCTATAACCTTTCACACAAACCATCTCAAAGTGTGATCAGTTCAAGAGAAAACTTCTATTGCAACTAGTGGAAACCATAACCGTGAGAATAGGAGTTGGGTGAAACGGCAGGGAAGACACCAGCGTCCAGGATCTCATTGCACTGTGGGGCTTTGAAACCTCATGAAAGCAGAAGCTTGAATCGGTATTAGCCATGCATTGTGGTGATTATCTTAAGTGTTCCAAAATTTGATCATGCCATATCAAAAGGAAATGACTGATAGAAGTTCACCCTTTTATAGAAGTGAAATGGTAGGCAGGATCATCTGTGGACGTCTCTACAGAGTATGTAGTGACGTTAGCTAAGTCTCAGAACCCAGACGCACTGTGTTTGTCTGGGCTTATTTCTTGTGAAGATGCCTAGTGACCAGCCAGCCTGCAGAATCTCAGAAACATGCTACTGTGTATTTTCAGAGTTCTTTTCTTGAGTAACTGTCAGTCATTTTCCTCCCTTATAGGCAGAGTCTCGTGTCAGTTGATGGCAGAGAGATACTCCCCAATTTGAGTTTTCCTGTTGAAGATCTTTCTCCCATTATTCTACTTTGAGAGGGTGTAATAAATATCACTGTCAGGAAAACCTTCCCAAATAATTTGCATTTCAGTCTGACCCATATTTTGGTTCTGTTTTCTGTAGAAATGAATGACACTGGTTTAAATGGCTGTCTTGTGACCACTCTGTATTATTTTCATTTAAAATGATTTTGCTTCCTTTCCCTTTTGCTGTCTATAAAAAACATTGAATACCATCCTCCTTTTCTTTCAAGTTAACTCATAAATATTGGGTAAGGTTTGAGATTATTAGGACAGTGTTAGATACGCTGAGATTTTCTATGATGTTAGAACTGGAAGTCTTAACATGTAGCCCTTGTCTTCCATACTTTGTTCTACCCTTTGCTTAGTTGTGTTAATTTTATCCTTTCTAAAATTTCTATTACCACAAAATGCTTGTAGGTACTATAAGTGGGGTAGATGTTATTAACATGAAGAACTAAACTGCTGTTTATATCTAGAGAATTAAAGTCATTAGATGCGAGAATATTGGTATTTAGTAAGTCAATGGATTATACTTAACAGTCATCATATTTTATCTCACCTATACTTTAAAAAATACGCATTTGTGCGTATATATGTAGTATATACTTGTGGAAGAGTGGTACATGTGTGCCCATAGAGGGTGTCCTGCTGTATTGCTCCCCTATTTCCCCTATTTCCTTGAGACAGGGTCTCCCACTGAATCTGGAGTTCACCATTTTTTTTAAATTTTTTATTTATTTATTTTTTAAAGCTAAGCTGGCTATTCATCAAGTTCCAGTGGTCCTCCTATGTTTTCTTCTCCCCTCCTAACCTCAAAGTGACAAGAACGGAAGACCTGCCCCAGGTTTGTGTGCATCGTAGGACTCTGAACCTAGGTCTTCCGAACTCCGCTCTTCATGCTTGCTCAGCAAGGGAGCTTACACACTGAACTCTGTCTAGCTGTCTATACATTTAAAACTCAGTTTCAGACTGTTAATCATGCCAAGAAGTTTGATTTTAAAACATTGTAGAAATGACTTTGTGCCATGTTAGAAAATTAAATGTGTTTTAAAATGGTTGCTGTCATATTATCTTACAATAGCACTTACAAATGTACTTTCTTGTTAAAAGATGAATTTAGGCACCATTATGGCTTAAACTGAGAGAGTTTAGGCTCATACTTTGTTTTAGAGGTGAAGTTAATACACAGCATTTCTTACGTGAAAACCTGTGTCTAATGCCTTACCCACGGCTCCTGATGTCATTGCTTCTTAAAAAGATTTAGGGGTGCTGCTCTGAGATGGCTCATACAGCGAAGTACTTTTTGTACGAGCCCAAGGATGTGAGTTTGGATCCCCAGCACCTACATACAAAGATGGCATGACATCACATACTTGTAATCCCGCTTCTGGGGGGGGCAGACATAGGAAGACCCCTGGGGCTGCCTGGCCAACCTGTCTAGCTCAGTCCATGAGCTCTAGATTCAGGGAGAGAGCCTGTCTCCAAAAGTAAGCTGGAGAGCAGTTAAGCAAGACACTGATGCCGACCTCTGACCTCCACACACATGCACATTCGTGTGCGTACATGTGAACAAGTGTTCAAGCAATCAGATATTTCCTCAATCCAATTTGCTAATTGTTTAAAGACAGGGTCCTGGCAGCCCACTTGTTTGAGTCTTACCCTGAAGCTCACGTAAAGAATTTACATGAAAGGAATACGGGCAGGAAGGAGTTAAACGGGTGAAGCTGGACTTGCCACTAATTTTAATTTCTTCCAAATTTGTTTTCATTGCTGAAGAGCGAGCCAAGCACCTTGCCTGTACCAAGGTACCTCTCGAGCACTGGTTACATTTCCGAGCCCTCCTCCGACGCGCCCCCTCCCCCGCCCCGACACTTTTGCTTTAAGCACAAATTGGAATCCTGATTTAGGATATTCTCTTAGCTTTAAAGAGTAGGTCTGTGTTTTCCATCTCAGACATGTTTATAAGAAACCTGGGGCAATGCCACTTGAGAGGAATTTCTTAACTCCAGAATTTATGAGTCTTCTGTCTATTAGAAGAAAAATATGGAATTTTCCTTCCTCGAGACATGTTTTTATTGGGACAGACTCCTTGCCATTGCTGCTTAAAACTGATCCCCAAAGAGAAAAGCCTCATGAATCTTTGGCTTGCTTGCCTTGGAGCAGGGCCAGAAGCAGCACACTGTCAAGATAAACAGCGCTTGAGCTAGAAGACCGGCATAGAAATGTCTCAGGTGGAGTGGCCCCGCGTTCCTCTGCCATGGACTGTGCTTCACAGTGTCTTATAGATAAGGCTGAAGGCAATGCAGTGCGAAACAACTTGATTTTATGATGCCTACTTCCTGGATAGTTTATCAAAACATGTCTTGGACACACTAAAGAATGTGGTTCTGAATACTGGTGTTCGTTGCTTGTAACTTGTGTACATGTTCTTCTCTGTCATTGAACCAGGAGTCTCAATAACTGTTGCCTTTACCACTGTGTTTCATATCAATGTTATGCCAAAACCCACAAAGTCCCCCACAAGCCAACAAGGGGACCGAGTCCCGTATGTAAGAGCAAAGAGCCTTTATTTTATGCAAGTTTGCAAACTCGGTCTCTCCGCATGTCCAACGTATTGGAATAAATGGAGAGCCCCAAGCTCAGTTTCAGTTGGGTTTTTATAGTAGTAAAGGTGGGGGTGAGGGCTTTCTGAGGTTCAGGACCCCAGATTGGCTGACATTTGTCTGGGGTGCCCTGGTGAGTGTGTGCTGGCAGGTGATCCTATCTACAGTGGCTGGAACGTTAGGCATTTCCTTTGGATGGTCTGTTCTTGGGTGGTGCTCGGGTAATCTTAGTTTATGGTCCTTCCTGCAACCAGGTATTGCTTCCGGGTAAACTACTGAGACTCAGGCCTCCATTAAACTTATGGATGGCTGAGTCCTACTCTGGCAGGTGATAATGGTTGGAAGTAAAGAACTTCCTTTGGGTGATCTGTTCATATTTAGCTTATCATGGCTGGCTCCTACAATATTTTGATTTTAGACCAGAGTGTTGTCCAGACCGGGTTAAATATATATTGAGTGTATGAATTCAGGTCCCTGTCAATCAAAATTTGATGAGAAACGTAAATCTGGGATTCTGAAAATTACATACATGGAGCGTTTGGTCTCTCTAAGTGGCACTCACACAAGCCTTTGTGTTTGACTAAAAAAAGGTGAGGAAATGGGGAAGAGAGAGACAATGAACAAAGTGACAGAGAGCGAGCTCAAAAGGTATAGGTTCTACTCTTCCATTCTGGTCAGCTGAGATTGGAGACTCCTGGGGTGAACGATATAATCTTTGAGGTTTATATTGTCCTTTGTTAGTATGGTCTCAGATCAGGTTTCTGGAGCTTAACGGCAAGTTTGCTTTGCCTGAGAGTATAGCAGTGGGCTAGGTTTAATAATAATGTATTGTTTGGGAGACCATGATTAAAGGTGTTGGTGAAAGAAAGTTGCTGTTTCTGTTTTCTCCTGTAACATAACTCAACTGTTAATCAAGTAAGAATGACACTCCTGAATGTTACTTGTGGACTGCATTTTCCTAAGGCACAAATGTGTCGTTGAAAGCATAGAAGAGAAACCAAAGCTTATGGTTTTGGAGAGTTAATGCGTTGTTAACATTACCCTTGACATTTCATTTGGGAATGAAATCTATTTCTCTGTTTAAGTTTTTGTTCTGCACCAAATTTACAACTTGTGTTTACAAGTCATTTGTTTTTGGAGTTTTGTTGCCACCTCTATCAGTCTTTCGGCCTCTGGCTTATTTGAAGGTTCTTCTGTGTGTGTTTCCATTGGTCAGAGATTAGAATTGAAGTGGAATAAGGCTCTGAGCAGACTTGGTGCAGTCTGTATGTCCTTTGCAATTATTTGAAGCCATATGTAAACCCAGTGGATCCCCAATATTCACAGATTGTACATATGAAGATTTGCCTAGTCTCTAAGGTTTATTAGTAACTCACAAATCAATGAACAGGGAAGTGAAAATTGTAGTGGCTCCATGTGCAGGTTCCTGGGTGATGTCATATAAAGTGGCATTCCACTGCTTCAGCTCACACATGCTCCACACTGTGCAGTCTGGCCATCTTTAGTGCCACAGTTTTCACATTTTTGTGCTCTTGTTGTGCTCAAGTGTTGCATTGTCTTCTTCTTCTTCTTCTTCTTCTTCTTCTTCTTCTTCTTCTTCTTCTTCTTCTTCTTCTTCATCATCTTCTTCTTCTTCCTCTTCCTCTTCTTTCTTCTTCTTCTTCTTTCTTCTCCTTCTTCTTCTTCTTCCTACTCCTCTTATTCTTCCTCTTCTTCTTCTTTTGGTTTTTTGAGACAGAGTTTCTCTGTAGCTTTGGAGTCTGTTCTGGAACTAGCTCTTATAGACCAGGCTAACTTTGAACTCACAAAGATCCGACTCTCTCTGCTTCCCAAGTGCTGGGGTTAAAGGTGTGTGCCATGACATCATGTTTCTAATTGTAGAAAGGCTATATGCTATCTTGTGACAGAAGTGCACGTTTTAGCCATACTTTGCCCAGGCATGAGTGATGGTGCCGCTGACCACGTATTCTGTATCAGTGAATCAGAACATATTTTTAAATGAAGTCTCTTCAAACAATAGCACCCCTAAAACAGGCTTATGTATGGATGCTTTGATGGAAATATGAACAGAGACTCATGGAAACCTACTTGTTCATGGTCCCTAAAGAACCAGTACAGGCCCAAGTGTCTCATGCTTGTGTTGACTTCACAGAACACACATGGGCAGGAACAACCAGTGTTGAGTGCACATGTATTTTTGCCAAGAAGCCTTCATACATATCACATTCCCAGGGTGGCTGCAATCACTTTATGGGTTAAAGAAAAGGCCTTTCCATCCTAATGGTCTTGGCATTGAAGCACTAAAGAGAATGACACAAAGACATGAACACCTGCCATTTCCATCATTCGCGTAAAATGATTTCACCGTTCCTGTCTGCAATTCTCAGGTGTGGTTTGTGTCCCAAGTTTTGAGTTTACTAGTCATCTGATCATGAGCAAAGGTTCACTTCTTCATTTGGATGTCTCATGGGTAATGAGGATAGCATAGTACCTACTCCATACAGCTATTTTAAAGATCAGATTAGGTAATGGACACAAAGGACCATGTAATGTACCTGGGAACAGTCAAAATCATGGATGTAAATGTTACAATAGTAGACCTTTGACAGATAATTGTTAATTTTTTTGTTTTCCCCTTTCCTGGAGAATATGTGACCCATTTTCCTATTCCTGGGTGAGTTAGCAAGTTCATTACAGCCACACTCCTTCCTGCAATGATTAATGGCAAAAGCGAGACTGTCCCTAGTGTCTCTGGTTTTCTTTCTATGGATCCCTGCAACCTGTAGGTCTGCAGTAAGGATCGATATCAGGGGCTCTGTGGTCCTGTGGAAATTAGACTTCTACTCCTAGCTCTGTCCCAAGGATGGAGGGGAGATGTCGTGCTTCTGCAATGTCCCAGGTGTGTGCCACACAAGTGCGAGATCAGGCGAGTGCCCACGATTCTAATTCCCCGGACTCCTCTTTACAGCCACTGTCAAGGGATCTCGGTGGATTTCACCTTCCTAATTTGAAAACCTGAACTCCCTTCTCCTCAAATACTTTTTCGACTAATCATTTCCCTTACCCTCTCAGAATTCCCCTGACTTATCTTAAATATGTAAAAGAATGTAAATAGGATGACAGTCTTTAGAGGAATGAGGTGTTCTACGCTAATGGATTTTCCAGGCGAAACCGGCACCATGCCGTGTTTGCTTTAGTAATTGCACAGAAATGGTCATAAATTGTCGTGACAATCTTTTGATTCCTGAGGAATATTTATATGAGGCTGATAATTTAAACATTTCTTGATTAATTATGAACAACTGTTGCACTCTACGACAGGACATAGTGTTGTCCTCAGAACCTGCAAACATAAGGAGTGAGCTGGCTTCCATGCAGTCATAGATTCAGTTTTCTTGTTTCGTGCTTTGGTTGCTGTTGATGTTAGCATTTTATTGTTAGATGATGCAAGCTGACGAAGAATGCCATTGTTGCTCACATTCTAAAATACAGCAAAATACTTTATTTGCAGGTGAATACAACCTAGAGGATTCATGTGCATAGTTGCCTAATAAACATGTTGATGTATTATTCTAGTTATGAATACATTGCTTGTGATACTATATACTTTTATATTTAGTATAAATAGAAAATATTCTTGTACACTCAGTCATTCATATATATTTTACTCTTTCTCCTGTAAACTTTACCTCTAGGTGAGCAGATGTACTAGGTACTTTCATGTAATTGGCATGTGTATCTCCAGGATAAACTGAAGAATATCCCACATTACTGAGAATTACATTTGCTATCACAATTACGTGTTTCCTTGTAAAGCAGAGAATACATATCAATTCCTGTTTGGCTGTAAGCTTTCCTAGTTTGACTCCTGAAGAGGTAAGAATTTCCAGAGCCTCACAGAATGACCTTGTAATCTGTTGTCTGTAACACAATCTCACTCAATTCAAGAACGAGCAGAGTGTAAAGAGACAGCACCAGGATTTATTGCCCGGTGTCTCTGCTCTCTTACAACCCAAGTCAGACTCTCCACCCATTGATTTAGCTTGGTGCCAGCTAGGATGGCCAGTGAACCTTGCTGGTACTGCCAGCTTATTGTCTTGTTTCTTGAAGGGGTCCCAAAATGGCCACCTCTGTGTCACTTGAGAACTACACATTTGGTAAAACAGAAACAAAGAAAGGAGGCGCTGTGAAATGGAATGACTGTCTTACGAGCGGAGATGGAATGCTAGAGAGGTTGCATTTGATGGGAAAACACAACCGGGGTGCCATTCTTCTACAGAGCCTCCTCAGCGGAGAGCCTGTGTATAATGCATGGTAATGAAGGGGCCCAATTTGGGAAAGTGGGTTTTAAAATGCAGCAGCAGAATGCTATTGAGAGTCTCTTAAGGAAAAAGGAAAATCTCATCAGGGACCCTTTCAGGCATCATTTTCTCCTGTTTAAATGATCTAGCGTGAACTTGCCGTTAGTCAGCTTGGCACAGAATTCAATATCCTTCATTAATTTTGACCACTTGCAAAGGGAACGGAAGGGCTGTTATTAGTGACTTGTGGGTTGTTGCAGGATTTACTCTAGATATTTATGAAGCCCTTTGCCTCATGTTTATTTTGTATGAAGTTGTGTGATCTAAGGGGTTTCATGGCCCCCTGATGCTTAACTTAGAAAATGTTCTCAAGCGATTACTTTGAAAGCAGCAATGGATACTGGGAGCCAGCCTCTTGCTCGCGGAAGCTTCATTGCCCTCTTTTCTCCTCTTGTGGGAAAATTTGGTTGGGGAATAAAGAACCCTATTCTCTTTGATTATCTGTGCATTTGTGTGTGTGTCTTTTCATCTGTTGGGTGAAACAGGAGCCTTGTAATTGATGCATTATAAATTCGTACTTTTACCCAGCTATATTTGAGGTTGTACTAAAATGTTTACTGGTGGAGAAAACTCACACATAAACCTCAGTTACTTTTGATTTCTTTTCTTTGGGGGCAATAGCGCTTTACTCTTCTAGCAAACCTCCAGGACACAATGCAATACTTTTAATTGCAGTGGTTGGAATGAGAAATTGTTATTGAGCTTGGGCGGAGGTGGGAGGTGAGGGGTGAGGGATGGGGGAGGTGAGGGGTGAGGGATGGGGGAGGTGAGGGGTGGGGGATGGGGGAGGTGAGGGGTGAGGGATGGGGGAGGTGAGGGGTGCGGGATGGGGGAGGTGTCCCCACCTATGCTTCGTGTTTGGTCTGGCCACATGTTCTGAATAAACCGGTTTTAAAAAGCCACCTTAAAAGCAGAAAACAGAAAAAGGGGATTTGTTCAATGTGGCCATGTTAGGAAGAGGGACACAAAGATCCCCCAAGTTTGTCTGCAGGGGAGTCCTGAAGAAATACTAAAGTTGAAATGTCAGGACAAAGATGCATATCTTAGCAGTCCCAGGCAAGGTGTGGTCCTGCCTACAATTGAGTCTGTTGGCTGGTCTTCAAGGGCATCCTGTAAGGTGGTCTAGCAAGTAGTTAGGACTCTGTGAAATCTCTTTCAGCAGTCAACTCCCCCCACTCTGCCTGAGGCCTTTCCTTTCTCCCAGCATGAGATTTCTGAAGAAATTTCCATTTCTTTTGGGTCCATTCTTTCAGTTGTCTTACTGGAGGAAGTGTAATGGAGGGGGACTTCTAAAGTTTAAAGCCTCATGGGACTTCCAGGTTGCTTTGAACTTTGGATGAGACACTATCTCTCAGCTTCCTGATCCTGCCACCATGCCAACTGCTTGCTTCCATGTCCTCCCTGCCCCTGCCGCCATGGTGGGCTCTTAGCCCTCTATTACCATAAGCCAACATGAGCTTCATTGAGTTGTCTTCCGTCATGGTGTTTTATCACAGCAATGGAAAGGTAACCAATGCAGTTACTTAGTCTCCAAGCTTAGCCATGACTCAGTCATCCTATACAGCTACACCTTTACACTATGTGGATTCTGTCTCCTATCTCACACTCATCAACCTCATTCACTGGGCAACCACCATCCTGTTCTTTTTTCCTATGAGTTCAAAGTTTCGATTCAACACACAAGAGATCATGAAGTATGTTTCATGTATAATTCACACCAGAACCATCCGTGTTGCTACAAACATGAACCGTATTCCGTTGTGTATGCATACCCAGTCTTCTTTATTCATTTATATTGTCCGCATCTCATAGCTAGTGAGACTAATGTTACAGTGAATCTTGCCATAGATACTGCTCTGCTGCTGTGAAGAGACACCATGACCAACGCAACTTATAGAAGGCAACATTTAATTGGGAGCTCGCTTTCATAGTCCTTTATCATGGTAGTGAGCAGCAGGGTGTTGGAAAGAGCTACATCCTGATCACAGAAGGCACACACAGAAAGAGGGAGGGAGGCAAAGGGACAGAGAGAGAGAGAGAGAGAGATACGAGAGACGAGAGATGAGAGACTGGGTCTGGTGTGGACTTTTGACACCTCGAAGCCTGTCTGCAGCAATATACCTCCTCCTCCTTCAATAAGTCCACACCTTCCAGTCTTTCTCAAATACTTCTACTAACTGGGAACCAAGCATATGAGCCTATAAGGGCCATCCTCACTCAACAACCAGATACGGAAATGCAGACAGCTCTGTGAGCTGCTGATTTAATTTCTAACAGATTTGTATCAGGAGTGGAATTACTATTCACGTGGTTACTGTACTTTCAGTTCTTTGAGAAGCATCTATTTTTCCAAAATGCTTGTACCAACTCAGTCCTGGTAATAGCATACATGTTTCTACTTTAGAGATATCCTCACTAATTGTTTTGTCTTGACTTTTTGTTTAAAGCAGTTCTAAGAGGCATGGAATGGTAGCTTAAAGTAATTGTGATTTGCATTTCTCTGATAATTATTCATAATTATTATGGTAATTATTCATGATGGCATGTTAAAAAAACCCTTCATATGCTTGTGGGACATTTTGTGTGTTTCTGCTTTTTTGTCTTGTTCTGTTTTGTTTTTCAAGATCAGGTTTCTCTGTGTAACAGCCCTGACTGTCCTGGAACTCACTTTGTAGACCAGGCTGAAGATAAACTTGCGGAGATCCACCTGCCTCTGCCTCTCAGTGCTGGGATTAAAGGAATGTGCCACCACTGCCTGGCACCTTTCTCCATTTTTAGCCCCCTCCCCAGGTATTTTGTCATGCAGTGGCCAGATAATATTGTAAAAGAGATTTGAGGGCATCTTTTTGCCCCTTCTGCCAGGTGAGGATACACTTATCTGGAATAAGGAGTCCTAGTCACCGACTCTCTTGGCTCTTTGCTTCAACTTCCCAGTCCCCAGAACTGTGAGTGATGCATTTCCCTTGCTGAAAAGTTATTTAGCCTAACCCATGTTTTTACAGGCTCATGTACTGACCAAGCAAAGTTTATAGATACCACAAAGAATGTGAAAAAAGAAACAGACATTCATAACCTAACTATAGGTTATTCTAAGAGGATTTTAACTGATTTCTTTAGTACTGATGCACATCGTGGTAGCTTAAAATGGGAAGAGTTTGGAGGGAAGAACTGTTTGGTGGCATCATGTTACCTGACTGAGCCCTACGATGCTGATAGAGTGGCTGTATTCCTCATGAACTCTCACAGTCAGCTCGCCTTTGTGTGTCTTGTAACATACTAATTAAGATTACTTTGGTCATTTTGTCTGATGCATAGGGACCCAACTGAAGAACTGAATTATGATTATGCCTATCCATGTTTATATACCATCTATCACTGAAGAAACTAACATACTGCATAGAGAATATTTTGGGGGTTAATCAGCATTTTCTTTTCAATCATGCTATTTTGGAACTAATGTTCTTATATCTACAAATACCACTATTTTAGCACAGATTGGGAATGAATACTGATCTGTAATATTATCACAGGCCGAGTTAAAGGAGAAAACACGTGTGATAGAGCAGAGTTATTCTGTTTAGCTGGGTTTGTAGGGTAATGGAATGGTACTCAGGTCTAAGGATCAGATCAAATATTGAATGGAAATTAATGGTGAGTCGACTTCACAAAATGAAGGCTATGAAAGACAGAGAATGGCACTCACTCTCCTCCCACAGTGTTTTTCTGTGGACCCAAATGTGTTGCGAGCAGGTTGTAGAGCAAAATGAGCTTCATGGAGAACCCAAACATGGCAGCTATTCCCGGGATATAGTTTGAGTTGCTCTTCCTTTGCTTCTGTGTGTGCTGGGTGGTCGGGGTCTGTATGTTACCCTGAGTAGGGACCTTCAGTAAGTTCGGTTGTGCCCTTTGTCCTTCCCTTCTCTCTGTCTTCCCCTTTCTTTTCCTTAGAGGTTTCCTTTCCTTAATATTATTGCAAAGTCTTTGTTCCAAGGAGTTAACACTGATGACATAACAAATCAGATAGAATGAACTGATATTTTAACATCAGTAAATTAATATATGTGATATAATCATTGTTAGAGTAACAAACTCTGGGTCAAGAGAATGGAATCTTTGGCCTGGTGACCTGACATTCTAGTTGGGCCATGTCACTCCAGGGAGGTAGGCCCGCCTTAAGCCATGCTGAAGAGGGGTGGGAATTAGTCCTTTACTGTGACCTTGGGCTTTTCCTCTCCAGAATCCCCACCCTACTGTAGGAACTTACTAGGGCCAAAGTCATGTGGCTTCATGAGAATGCCTACTTCCCTGACATATTCAGAAAACTGCACCCTCCATCCCATCTCTAAGCTCTCTTTAGTACATTAGGCTTTCCGAGCTCTTTGGGTTTCT
>JAQHUG010000061.1:4499374-4517377 GCA_028555095.1 Dicrostonyx torquatus | reverse complement strand
GTGTGTGTGTGTGTGTGTGTGTGTGTGTGTGTGTGTGTGTGTGTGTAAGGGTGCACAGGAGCCTTTAGATGAGAAGTGGAAGGGGGAAATGATATAATTTTAAAAGTATCTGTTCCGTGAAGTTTTAGTAGAACTTGCCCATGGAACTACTGGGGCAAAGATTTTTTTTGACAAGGACAAGAGTGGAAATTCTGATTTTATTTGCTAAGTGGTTACAAAGTTATTACATTTTAAATTGTATTATTGAGTTGATGGTGGTTCTGATTTCCTAGCACATTTCCAGTTTGTCTGGGTTTTCAAATTTATTGACCATTCTCTTTTATAGTACTCTGTCTGAAGAATCACTGCGGACTATGTTTGTGATTATCTTCTGATATTTATTCCTAACACCAGAGGTTTTCTTCTTTTCTTCCCTTCCTGTTCATCTTGCCAAATAGTCCATTTTATTATTTTGAGATGTGGCAACAAATTCAGAATTGTGCGTAATACATGTTCCAAAAATCCTCATGGTGAGTTGAAGTTTGCCTTTTGCCTCTCAAAGAGTCAACTCTGACACAAGTCACATTCCTTGGAAGGTTTCTAAATTGTTCATGCCTATGCTAAAGGAGCTCCTAGGTCCTAGGCACACCTTAAATTTTGGTGCATACTGTTCTCCAGAAAGAGCCAGAACAATGGTTTTGGATTGTCATTTTCTTCTTTAATGTGATATTCCCCACGAGGAGACGGAGATTATTGTTTTGAAACCTTGAATCTGGGTGGGTTCAAGAGCTGCTTTTATAAGTGAACTCTGGTAGAAGAATTCTTAAGCCAGTGCTAAGTGTCCGCTTGTCCTGATTTTTCACACATTTCCTAGCCACTTGGAAGTTAGGCACTATATAAAAAAATGAAACTTATCCTGACATTACTTTGTTATGAAAACAAGTGAAGCAATGCAAAGGGAGAAAGTCCAGAAAGCTAGAAGGCTGTGAATGACAAAGCTGTCAGAGAAAGCCTAGTTCAGCTTTCAGATGGCCCAGCCCCAGCTCCATCTGACTCCAGGAAAGAACCTTTGACAGGAGCTTGTTCAATCAACATAAACATAAGAAATAATGAATTTTATTCTTTTAAGGATCCAAAGTTTGGGGGAATTTGTTTGCTGCCATAGTAATAGTACAAATAGATTATTAAGTATTTTCTCCACACCCACCGCTAGCCTTTTCCAAGGAAAAGTCTCACCTTTGAAAGGGTAATTACTCAGAAGACAGAATACCCACATCAGTAAAAGGCTATTGTATTCCTGCTTGGAGGTAACATTATTATCCTGAATGACCTGAGATGTCATTGTATGCACCCCAGTCGTTGTCCCCCCTCCCCCCAGTAATGAGGGGCAGGCCACATTCCCACCATCCAGCTCCCAGTCGTGGGCTAGCTTACACCCAAAATAACCACACAGAAATTGAATTGATTAAATTACTGCCTGGCCGATTAGTTCTAACTTCTTATTGGTTAACTCTTACATGTTGATCTAACCCATTTCTGATAATATGTATTGCCACTTGACTGTGACTTGCCGGCATGAGTCTAATCAGTGTCCATCTTGGGTAGGAGCAGCATGGCGTCTGCCACACTTCCCTTCTTCCCCGAATTCTGTTCTGTCTACTCCGCCCACCTAACGGCTGCCCTATCAAAAGGCCAAGGCAGTCTCTATTCAACCAATGAAAGCAACAGAAATACAGAAGGTCCCTCCTACACCACCCCTTAGTGTGGGACTATGTGACACTGTTGCTAAATAAGGAGAACTGACCCAAGACTGCCTGACCACAGACTGTGGCGTCTGCAACTATGTTACAGTTAGTTCCTGACATTTTGTGTCAGGTCAATGTATAACATTTTCAGTAATAGATGTAATTCTATTCCATAATGCTATAAAATACATAATCATATAAAGAATGCAATAAAGGGGTAAATATGAACAAAGTATATTATATATGTATTGGAAATGTCATAGCAAATCCCCCAAATTGTATAATTGACATATAGTAACAAAAACAAGTTAGCAAAAAACAAAAGCAAATTAACAAGAGCAAGTTAGATAAAAATGTAATAACAACAAAGGTCAAAAAGAAAGGAAGAGAGTTGCAGCTAAAAGGAATGATGAAAATTTATTTGTAACAAGCAATAAACACTGATGAAAATGCAAGATAAAGCTAATATGTATCATTGTGTTTAACACAAAGGCCAATGGTTACACAGTATTTACTAGGTACAAGGCTCTTTAATAAGAGCTATTCAAATCTTGCCTCACTTAATCTCCATATAACCTTTGTGGAAATATTATTAATTATCCATAGTTTACAATACACAGAAGCTTAGTCATAAAGAGGTTAAATAGTACACAAAGAGGTTAAAGTCACACAGCTAGAGCTCAAATAGTGACAATGGCTCTGTTACAAGAAGCCACACAAGGCAACAGCTCTTTCAGATGAGGTTCTGTATTCCAGGGAACAGTGACTGGACCATGGTTGGAAACAATGTCCCTCCAAGGACCCAGAAGCTGCACATTCTTCAGTTTTACTCTTTCTTCTCTGAACATTTGGAGTGAACATCTCAGACATAACACACACACACACAGGTTGCATGATGGAGAATACTCAAGTGAAAAGTAGGTGTCACAAACAAGAAGGTAGATATGTGGTTAGTATAACAAAAGTTATATTATGCTGAGCATCACACAATAGGCTCACACTAACTACGGTTCTAAGCCTCTCTCCACAGGCTGTTTGCCTGTGCTTTGCATCTTAGCTGAAGGTCAGGCCCAGTCTCTAACAGAAGTCTCTGAGTAGAGGATGAAGATCCTGCAGGAGACTCTCCAGCTGCAGGGCAGATCAAGGTGGTATCTCTCCAAATGTGCAAAGCAGAGCATTGCTCTTTGTCTCTGCTTATATACTGTCCTGTGGGCATCATGGGGTCTAGAACTATGTCTGATAATCTTGAGTGAGTGATGCTACTGGGTTCTGCCTATCATGCAGTCTTTGGTGTAGTGGGAATCCCGACTAAGCTATTTCCACATGCCTAAAAGGCATTTTTACCATGCTCATTACAGTGGGGCAAAGCAATGTTGATGTCAACGAACTTGAGTTCATGGCCAAACCTTCATCTCAGTGGTGACCCAAGGGAGTTGTAGATACGGTGAAGGTGGCTTTTTGCTTTTCACCCTTGATGCTAGAATTGTAACGAAAGCTATGTTCCAGTGCTAATCCTTCCATTGATCTTTTAAATGTTTCTCTAGTTGAAATAAGAAGGATATTAACCCAACAGACTACAACATATTCTTAGCCATTACAGCTCCCGTGATGAGTTGTCACCAATTGTATACATATATTATCTATCTTTCTATCTATCTATCTATCTATCTATCTATCTATCTATCTATCTATCTATCTATCTATCTATCTATCTATCTATCTCTTCCTGCTGGTGGAGTAGAAAGTGATGGAAGGAACCAATCAACTCAACCTGCTTTTTCAACACCTAATTCAGCCAGTAGAGTTAGTTTCTGCTCATTTCTCTATGGATCAGAGTGTTAATTTGTGAGTCTGGGTAGTGGTGGCTTTTTTCCTTTACATTTTGGATCATGGTTATTGAACAGACATTCAATTAATCAGCCAGTTAATTATTTTCATACTTTGTTCTTTTCTCTCTTTACTTGAGTGATGCCCTCTTTGTAGCCACTTCACGGTTAAGATTAGGTCTGCCCTGTGTGATATTTTAAAGGCCTCTTGCACATAGCTGTTTTGACAAGCTGGGAATCAAACTGACAGCTCACTGGAATGGCATGCCTTGTCACAAGTCTGAAGAGACACAGAATGACAGTTCGCAGGCTCCAGTGCAAGGATGGGCTCTCAATCTTCTTCAGCTGTCTAGGATCTTGGCTAATGCAGGGCACACGGATGCCAGACAGCAAAGAGCCTGGAGGAACAAACACAGGCCCAGCGAGGTAATTAGGATTGACAGAATCTTTGCCTGTCCCACAGTCTCTTCTTTGTAACAGAAAGACAAGCCATGCCTAATACGTCTTGTGAGCACACACACTCAGCTCTTTGCTGCCTGAGATAGTCAAACTTTCCTCATCCATGTTGATTTTGATTTTTTGCCCTGGGTTCCTCAAACCACTCTGTGTCTAGGTCTGTGACTAGAAGGATGGCACAGCAATTCTCTTATTTGTTTCTTTTATAATATCATGAGCCATCAAAGCAGAAAACAGAAATCTCACCTCGGTAGGAGGCAAAGAGTTGGGAGAGCTGTGGACCTCTTGAGGCCCTCCCCAACCTGGAAATTCAGGGGCCCTTCCTGCTGGGCCTGCTGCAGAAGGGAAAGCCAGGCTGCAAACTCCATCCAGATTTCTAGCTTTTCAGTTATCTGTGTACATCTCAAAAATATGCCAACGGAGGACACTAGATACGTATGAATATATTGTTTATATGCGGTGCGGGAGACAGGATGCAAGAGAGATCTTTGTCTAAATCCCGATCTCAAAAGGTATCTTAGAATGCAATGTGTTTCCAGGAGTGGACATTTCCTGAATCATTGATGTACCTTTGAAACCAATTAACTCCCATTTTCACTTTTCCAAGTCTGCAATGTGTCATGGTTCTTATACGGCCAGGAATAATCACAGAGGGCTTTCATTTATAGTAGAGGGCACCGTGGTTTCCTAGTTCTATTGATGACAAAACTTAGGCAGGAAAAGAACATGTCTGCTGAAAACTTTGGTAGCTGAGCTTCAAAAATGGTGGGATGGGGAGTGGGGGTTACAGAGATCCACCTGACCGGAAGTAAATGCCCCTACAGGAAGCTCAACTGAAACCATTCACAGCCCTCAATCATTCAGGCACTTCCTTTCCCCCTCGCTTTCACACTGAGTTCATTCGCTTTAGCAATCAGCTGCTTGCGACCATGAAGGGAGGCGGACCCCTTCACTGTCCAGGGAGTGAATTTTTGTAACTCTAATCCTGCTATGATAAAGCCTCCACCTTGACAGCATTTGATTTGGGAATTTGACCAGTTAGGATAGATCTGCTAAACTGATTTGGAAGAAAGATTTCTATTCTCAGTCTAGACTCAGCGGAAAGTTCATTTACTTATTTTTCTCTGGTTCATTTGGAGGAGATGATGCCAGAATTCTGGATCTCTGTTGTGACCTTGAGAAGAACTAGATAAGATGTTGGGGTATCATGGTGAAGGTGTTGACACTTTGGGGATGTTACTGAACAGGCAGATATGCATCCCCAACTGATCTACTGACTAACATCTTGTTAGATTGACAATGCATTTCCTGATTTTTAAACTAATTTTTTAACTTGAAATATTTTCATCTCTTAGATATACTTAATCAATACACTGAGGGGAAATTGCATAGCCTATTATTCTAAGAACCAAATCAAAAACCTATATACCAAATCAGTGCTCTGCTTTCTTGTATCGAGCCCATCTATTTGACGCTAGTCTCGGGATAATCACTCAGTCATAGAGTCATTCAATACATAATTATTGAACTTTTACTATTGCGGGAGCTCTGGATGAGCTCTGAACCAAATCAATACTGTCACTACTCTGATGGAATACATATTTGAGAAAAAAGGACTAATATTGAGCTCATGTAGCTAGAGAAGAATACTCTGTGAACCTGATGGTATCTTTACAGTTCCTACACTTGGCCAGGGACAGACACCATGGCTGGTGGTCTATGAGACAGGGTCTCCTGAGTTACCCTGATAGAGGAACCTGAAGCAGCAGCTTAGCTCAGCATTACTTGTTCTTACACCATTTTAGAACTTAATAAAGCTTTGTACCATATTTCATTGTTTTGTCCTTTTGGATTAGTTCATTGGTAGTTAAAAATTGGAATATATTAGCATAAATATATGAATTTAATTCCCAAGGGCCGCTGTCAAGTACAGGAATATTTACCTCTAATTAGTCCTAATTAGTATCTGGGAAGGGCCTTGAGCCAGATTTTAAACAGCTGGTGTCTTTTATCACTCCTACATCTCTCAGACTTCCCTAGCTGATTTTCTTCCACTCTGCAAGCCTTTGTTGGCTTTTCCTGTGCCTCACAGGTGTGTGAGCAAGGCAGGCAGCAAGGGTAGGTGTCTCCATTTCATCCTCAAAGGCTTTCATTGTAATTCAAGAGGTTCCGTTTGGAAAATTAGCTCTTCTACTTATTTATAAGTCAAGACTTGGTTTAACTCCCGATTTGTTGCATACAGCATTGCCAACAATTATGGTACCCACCACATAGGTGTTCATGAGGATGAAGGAATTGAGCAGTCATGGGGTAGCCTTTCAGTCAATAGTAACCACACTAAACACACGCTGTAGTTGGAACACAGTGTGCAAGCCGTATGCTTCACAGAAGTCTGAGGAGCAGTGCTGTATAGGTGCAGTGGAACCCAACTCTGGGAAAAGACAGGAGGCACTCCCAGAGGCAGGTTCCCCCAAGTTAGATTAAAATTTCGGTCCTCTGCTCAGCTTTGGCTCTCTCTGTTGGAGCCTGTGCTCTAGCTTCTCAGGGTGCAGAATCCAAATGGTTGAGATCCAGATAGCATTCCTTTTTGTCTGATGGCACCAGGGTACTCTAAGCAGTCACGGTCTGGAAGCTGACTCTTGGTCACTTAGCAGAAGTGGATTATGAATGGCAAGACAAACACAGGCCACCAGCAGAGAAGTATCACTGACTTTTCTCATCGATTCCTGGACTCATAAAGGCAGATCACGACCCTGGGATTTTGAAGCTCTGTGAAACTGAATGGATGTTTTTGTCTCCCTGACTTTATTTGACTCAAGTTTGAGGAGAGATGAGTGATCCAAATAGTCTACAAAGAAGGTGTTTCATGGGGACTAATGCAGGTCTCATATACAGTGTGAAGGAAGGAAGGTCTTAGAGGGAATCTTTTATATATTTATGACTGTAGGTCTGACAACCCTTGTTGCATGATCTGTGACTGCTCCTGCAACAGTCACTCTAAAACATGCTTTCTTACATTTCTGGGGATCAAGAGTCCAAGGTGAGTCTCCCAGGCAAAGCCTTGGTGTGGACAGAACTGAGAATTCTAAAGGAGGCTCTTGTTGCCACTCACTAAGGTAGCTGCTAGTGTTCTGCCTGAGCCTGGGCACCTTACAGATAAGAAGGCCTATTTAGCACACAGTTTCAGAATCAAGGGCATAGTGTGGCGCTGGCGTAGCTGCCATGAAAGCCTCTCAGTGAACGAAATCACAATGCCGGAAGGGTATACAGAGGAAGACATCACATGGCAATGTAAGAAGCCAGAGGCCAGGACTGTAGAGAAGTAAGGTTTTCTCTTTGAAGCAACTGACTCTCATGGAGCTAACTGAGGGTCCCGGGAGAATTATATAATCTTCCTTTTGGGCAATATTCCCACCCCAATGGCCACTCCTAGGTTCCCATCTTAAAGATTTTATCGTCCTTTGACATGGCCATATTGGAGATGGAATTGATTCAGGGAGGAAACACTTCTCTCTCACTCACAAAAGGCGCTGTACCTTGTCATCATATGTGTGTATGAGGACAGGTAGGTCCCTGCTGAGGTCTTAAGGACTTCAAAGTCACGCAAATAAAGGCAGGTTTGATGCTCATGCAAATGAAGGCAGGTTTGATGCTCTTGGGGTCTTGTAACTTTTTACTGCTTCCCATAAAACTCGCTCACTGTGGCGGGGATGCAACAGTCTCTTAAGATGAGTAGTTCTCCATCCGCAGAAAGTGAAATGAAGGCTAAATGGTTGAGGAATTTATCACTATTAGTGTTTCCAAAAATCTCTGTACCTCTGTCTCTCTGTGTCTACGTGTGTGTGGGGGGAGGCACTGGTGTACACTCACAGGGGAAGTGACCCTAGGAATGTAGCTTCTACTAGCCATAATTCCCAAGATGGCTAAATAACGAACTTTAGAAAAGTTTAAATACAGCACTGTTTTCAGAGCACTTTGTACACCTTCCAGGCCCAGCCTTCCAAAGCCGAAATGTTTATATGGAATTCACGGGCCAGAAATTGTCTACATATCTGTCCCATTCTTGGAGTGATTTCTCCATGAAACAGAGCAAGGATGCAAAACCAGGCAGCTGCTGCTTCCTTTTAAGGTCCCAAGTCCAATCCCAGCTCAGTGCATGGAGACTGAAATAGGAAAGCTTGTTTAGGGAGAAAACAGTATGCTGCTTTTTCTAGACTATCAGGTGATTTTTTTTTCTCCCGAAAACGGGTAGGAATTTGGTCCTATTGAATGCCTAAGATACTCTGCTGTTGAGTTGTTGTTGTTAGGGTGGCTTTAATAATTTTGATTTATGCTGACTTTTAAACTTGTTTTTCACATACGTATTTTTTTTTATATTTGCCTGAAATTCAAGCACAAGTTTAGATGATCATGTCAATTTTGTTGACAAAATAGGCTTATTCTTACCAAACTTAAGATTAGAGGATATAGATGTTTTGAAGCAGTGGTACAAATGTCTATAATAAAATATGTTACATGGACACACGATCAGAATATGCAAAATATGAAATTATAATTATTAAAGATATAGGCTCAAGTCAAAACGGCAGTCCTTTCATTTTCATTTTTTTTCAGGATATTGTATGTGAGACAATTCATCATACCCAGACTCTAAATTGACTACTAGAACTTTCAAATTGTATTTCTTGTTTTCCAAGGGGGAAGAGGATGAGAGTGATTATCTCAAGAGAGAGCCATCCAATGGGCTAAAAGAATACTGAGGGAATAAATGCCTGACCCAAATTAAAGCTTCTCTTGCTGAATTCTTGGAAAAATCTGGGATTTTTGTTGATCTTTTTCTTATACCATCAACTCAAAATCATAGAAAAGAGGCCTGTAGTAATTTGTGTAACAAAGTAATACTCTGCCTCAAGAATTAGGTAAATCTATAATTTTTATTTCCTGCCACACCCAGTTCCCGCAGATGCTATGCCAGGGTGAGCTCTAAAGAAATGGGATGTGTATGCCCAATGTCAAGGAGCCAGTTTAATCATCTTGCTTACTCTGAGAATTTGGCGGTGGCACCTGAGTCATGAGTTTCACTGCGGAATGATTAAATATTTGATATTGGCCAACGTCTGATAGAACGAAAATCCCGCTTACCGCCAGATAAAGCTATGAAGGTATGTGTGTGAACTGGGCAGCACGAAGCTCTCAAGCGGAGGAATCCTACTTTCTTGTGGACGTCTCTGAAGGCGTAAAGCTGGCAGCGCGGGAGCTGGGATCTCTGTGTAACTCCGGCATCTGTATACTTGGGACATGTTTTCTCACCCCATCTATAAAGGCCTTTGGTTTTCATCATTTTCAAGAATACTGATATGATTTTCTATTTAACATTTGAATACATTAGCATTTTGTAACATTTGAAAGGTGTGGTGCTTTAATACACTTTTTTTCTTCTTAATTCCAGCATATTAGTTTACACAGGCGAATGGCCTTGACAAACAACCTTAATGTCTAAGTGGGTTAACCGAAGTATTCCAGTAAATGTAGGGTACTGCTCCGTGAGGCTACTCAGAGGCCACTCTGCCAAGTGACTCTACCAGCTTGTAGAGTCTTGTTTATCATTTATCGGCATGTATGAGGAAGCAGGGGAATGTAGAACAGGCGTTTCCTGAGCTGGAAGTGATACATTGTCCCTGCTTACTCTTGCTGTATGGGGTTCAGTCCAGTGATTGCCTAACTCCGAAACAAATCTGGAAAATGTAACTTTGTCCCAAGGCACTCCAGCGTGCTACAGTTGTCAAATAAATATAAGGACGTAAAACAGGACGTGAATGTAAAATATTGGATTCGTTATTTTTTTCTAATTGGTGTGATGAAATACCAAGAAGCAATTTAAAGGTGCTTGATTTTGGCTCACGAGCGGCAGCTCATCGTGGTGAGCCAGGCAGAACTACCCGAGATTTAACAGTAGCAGGAGTGTACACTCTGGACCAGGAAGCTGAGAATTTGGGCTGGAACCCAGGAAGCCCTGCAATCCATCAGGACCAACCTCAGGGACCCACTTCCTCCAGCTGTGTCCTCCGTCCCAAAGGTTTAAAATTTTTAAACCTTTGTGGTGGGAATGATCTACATTCAAACCATGACAAACACATTTAACATTTATAATGTACGTGGTGCGTACAGTGACTTTTACAGTATATACACATTCATTTATTCAATAAACATTGCTGAATGCCCACTGTGTGCTGCTGTGCCAGACCCTGGAAGTAGTGATGAACCAGACAGCTCTGCCTATCCTCCCCTAGCTGCCACCCCTGCCTGAGTTCTCCACATTTAACAGTTTAGTATAGGAACAGAGATTAATGAATAATGGCCAACTGTCCAAGTGCACTTTTGTGGTCGTTCTGGGCCACCAAAGGTCCACTCAGTTCTTCTTTCTTTCTCTCTTCTTGCTATGCAGCCCAGGCAGGGCCTGGCACTTGTGACATTCCTCCTCAGGCTGCATTCCCAGTTCAGTTGATCTTATCTGATTACAACTTCTTAGTTATTAAACTGGCACTTCTGAATGCTCCAGACTCAATCATTAGGACATGTAGAATAAGATTGTCACTCCCCACAGACTAACTCTGGAAATGAGGGCTTTTCTCAGAGTTGGATTAATTCCATCACTGCATACCTGTTCATGTGCCGTCTCACATGAAAATGTTTAATTCTGTTACATTCCATAACTCGGGTCTCCTCTTCTATTAAACTGCCTCACAAAGTGAACAGATTGATGGTTGATCAGCCTGCTAGAGCAGTGAAAAGAACTGGGAGCTGGGAGGGAGGTGGGCAGTATCTTACAGGCTCTGAGAATCTCTTATGGCACAATCTTCCGGGGTATATCTGGTGTAGGAGGTCCTTCTGTTTGTGAGTTGCTTTCATTGGTTAATGAATAAAAAGAAACTGTCTTGGCCTAGTTGATAGGGCAGAACTTAGGTAGGTGAGGAAGACAGAACTGAATGCTGGGAGGAAGAGAGGCAGAGTAAGGGAGAGATGCCATGGATCCTCTGCCTGAGACAGACACTGATTAGAATCTTGCCGGTAAACCACTGCCACATGGCGATATACAAAGATTAGTAGAAATGGGTTAAACTGAGATGTAAGAGTTAGCCAATAAGAAGTTAGAGCTAATGGGACAAACAGTGTTTTAATTAATACAGTTTCTGTGTGGTTATTTTGGGTGTAAGCTAGCAGGGTGGCCGGGAAGAACAAGCGGGCCTCTCTCCATGCAACATATATCAAGTCACAACTTGCTGTGGCTGAGGTCAGCTCAGCACCTGGCACAGGAAGGGAAGTGTAAGCATCTTGCTATCTCATGGCTCTATTGGGATGGGGCTCCGTTGGGCCAGTGGAATACTGATACGCAAATTCACTAATGTACTATTGCTTAAAGTGTGACGCCTCTTACTTTTGGAAGCACACAGATGCAAGAAGGCATCATGGTATAACTACGTAACAAGAAAGGTATTGCTTTTTGCAAGACTTTTGAATAACTATGCTCTTCAAAGCAGAGGATCTTAGACAGAAAGAGGCAGCTATATATTCAAACTTCTCTTGAAATCACGGTAACCTGTGGTAAAATTAGAATCTATGGAGAATTCCTTGGACTCTTCTACCAGACCCAAATAATAATCTAAATTTATAACAATCCACTGAGAAAAAATAATCCCAGAGTTTTTGCTGGGTACAACTGGAACAACCATGACTGGTGAAAAGAAAAATCATAAATACTGAAGATCCACTGCCTCCAAATTTTGCTGACATTCATGGCTGACTCCAAGCAAAACAGTAAATCTTAGAAAATAGCAGGCCCCTGTTCAAGGACCTCAAGAGGTGCTTACCTCTTTATCCAGAAAAAGAGCTAGAAATACAGCTTAACTAGTAAGGTTTCATTGTGAACTTTGGCCCATTGACATTTAGGAAATACCATATCTCTAAAGACACCTAACAGTAAGGAATGAGGGGGTTTTCTCTGGAACACTGAGGATGGTACAAATATTGTGTCCTTAACTGAAGTGTTCTGGAGCTATGTCTCCTGTGTTTTTGAGCTATGTCTCTTCCCTAGAGTAATTATTTTTGCAGCATCTAGAGTCGTTGCACATTTTGTCACACTCCTTTATCCCTGGTGTGTATGCGTGCACATGTGTGTGCAAGTGTAACGAAATATCCAGCGCTTACAGTGTCTGAAGAATGTTTACCTGGAAGAACTTACATTCTTAGGTGATTCTTAGTGTTGGGGGACTCAGTCCCAGGATAAATTGTCTCATACCGGATTAACATGACGGCCGGCAACCTGCAACTGTTTCTGTCAGAAATGAAATGACAGGACTTTTCCACCCGAAACTTTTGTTGCTGTTTCAAGGGGTTTTCCATTTTCCACTTATGAAGAACGGCACATTCTGGAATCTAAAGTAAAATTCAAAACAAAAGCCTTCGGAGAAGAAAGACACTAAATCTGATTTGGAATACTTTCTGTTCTTATTCAAACACACACTATTAAGACCCGTGTTTGCTTTGTCTAGCTGGGTCCCTGAACTGGAGACTTCTCCTAAGGCTGTGGATCATCATTGCCCATCAACAGCATCCTTGGTTGGCCATAAAAGAGAAAAGCAAGGCACACAGATAGGAAACACGTTTGTGTTTTCTCAGTTTTTCCTGTTGCATAACTGACTCCTGTTTGGCTTCCCAGGCTGAAATCCACTGTGGAACTGAGGATGACACTTTGAACTTATGATCCCCTGACTCTACCTCTGTCCTTAAATACTGGGATTAAAGCCATTTGCCACTTTACTGGTGTGTGTGTTTGGTGGTGTGTAATTTTTAAAATGGCCTATTTCTGGCAGGATTTTGAAGGGAATAGTGGATGGACTTGACTTTAGAATTGAAACCATAGCTCAGGGAGTCACATCCACATTTCTCTTGTTTACACATATGAGAAAACTTATTTTTCCCATCAGTCTCTTGTTTCATAAACCCTGAATAATGATCATTTACTTCACAGCTTTTTTTATCAGAAGTAATTAGAAAAATTCAAGATGTCAAAAATGTTCTATGATAAATATCCTACAAAATGCTATGTTTTTTAAAAATTTCTAATGACCCATCCTATCTTGGCTGTCCACTGTTTCTACATATTCACTCAGAGAACACGGACCGCATTTCTTTTGCGTGCTAGGTATGGACAAGTACCAGGATGTGGTGGTTTCCTTGCTATCTGGAACTAATCATGTGAAATCTGGCTGTACAGAAACATATTAGCGACTCTGATCATAACTGATGGGGAAGCTGAGGTGAGAAAATTCTTATTTCTAGAAGGCGGAATGGAAACTAAGGTAGAATGTGAGTCAGGGAAGGTCTGCTGGAAAAATGGGTGCCTCATTTGATGTTGGATTACAAGGAAGAATTGGGCAGGCGAAGAGAAGACTGGAGTGATTTCCCATCAGAAAATAGTACTTACAGTTATTGTCATGTGGAAAGCAAGTCCAGAGCTCTGAATGATAGTCTGGCCAGATTGGCCGATGATCTGAGTTTGATCCTGGCACTGTTAGGGTCTGAAAAAAAAAGTCCCAAAGAAGACCAACAACCATGTATGCAGTTCAAGAGCATTTTATTGATTCCAACGTTGGGATGGCAAAAGAATGACCCCAAAAGTAGCTTACAAGCTCCTTTTAAGCAGAATTAGGGGAATTTCAAAGAGGAGGGACTAATCTGGGGTTGGTTGATGGAGGAAAGATTAGTCTGGGACCTGATCGGTGAGAGCTGACTGGTGGTAGGCCTAGTGGTTAGGCACTTTCCTGTAGCAGGGTAGGGGAAGCTATCTTTAAATTGTAGTAGTCATGGGGGGTGCTTGCTGAGTTAGCAGAGAGGCTTTGGGGGTCTGCTGGGCCAGCAGAAGGGCTTTGGGGGTGCTTGCTGATGGCCACCCATAAGTTGTGGTTTTCATGAGGCTTGCTTGTTGAGCTCTGTCCCATTCTAGTGAAGTGAAACTAAAGTTTGGTCTGTGTCAGGGCTCTGGTCTGCTGACCCCCACCTTCCAGCCTCTTTAGTCACCTACTTTGTAGGAAGGGAAAACTGACTTCTGCAAATTGTTCTCTGGTATTCACATTTTTCAAGTGCCATGCAAGTGTGCATGTGCGTGCGCGTGCGCACACACACACACACACACAGACACACACACACGCACACGAAGTTAACTATAAAAGCTAAAAGTTTAAAACAGTAAAGTACGTGTTATATTTTCATCATACTACTGTCCATCTGGAATTTTCTTTAGGGAATTACTTGAAGAAAATCAGAATTTTGTCTTAAACAGTCAACTTGTTAGTCTCTGAAAAAAGTAACTCAAACATGCACTTCAGTGTTTGGAAACTCAAAGCTTGCTCCCCTTAGCCCTTCATTTGCTGATTATGCTGGATTGTTTTTGGACACTTGATAAAAACTGTCTCATCTGGGAAGTGTGAAGCTCACTTGAAGGGTTGCCTCCGTTAGACTGGTCTGTTCTATGGATTTATTTATTTTTTGATAGATAATTGATGTAAGAGGGTTCAGCCCCCTGTGGGTGGTACCACCACTGTGCCACTGCTCATAGATTGTCCAAGAAACCAAGCTGAGCAAGCCATGGAAGATGCCAGTAAACAGTGTTCCTCTGTGGTTTCTGCCTCAAGCTCACACTTTGAGTTCTTACCTTGTCTTCCCTCCAATGATGGATTGTGGTTGTGATTCAGAAGCCAAACAAACCCTTTCCTCCTAAGTTGCTTTTAGTCATTGTGTTTACCCCAGCCCTAGAGCAGGAAACTAGGACACCTATATCCCTGTCTGCTTCTCCCACTGGCCTGTGCGACACTTTAAGAGCTGGTAATTGCTGCTGTGGGCCAACCCCACTCTCTTGTCCCAGCTGAGCCACCGTCATGGAGCAGTGTGACTGGTTGGTGAATTGTTGAAGTGGCTCTAATTTTCCTCTAAAATATTTCAGTATGTGAAATATTTTATAATATATTTCAGTATATTTCTGATGTGGAGAGAAATAGGAGATAACTATCGGTGAGTATAGTTTGGTACTGATGCATGTCTAGCAGACAAGTGATGTAACCGAATATAGACCACACACTACAAGGAATATTAGCATTGGAAAGAACCAAATTATGACATCTATTTGAAGATGTTGGCTGCAAGCTTTCAACTCTGGCTAGCTCTCTCAGCAGTAGAAGGCATTCACTTGCCATAATAAATGGAGGAAATTGTATTTCATTAGTGTAATGTAAACTGTATCAGATATATGGATATCCTTCTTTAGGTTGAGAAAATTTTCTTATATGATTTTGTTGAATATATTTTCTGTGCCTTTGAGCTGTAATTCTTCTGCTTCCTCTGTCCCTATTATTCTTAGGTTTGGCCTTTTCATACTGTCCCAGATTTCTTGGATATTTTGTGTTAAGTATTTGTTGGATTTAACATTTTCTTTGAATCTATTTCCTGTATTGTGTCTTCAGCACTTGAGAGTCTCTCTTGCATCTCTTGCATTCTGTTTGTTATGCTTGCATCTATAGTTCCTGTTCACTTCTCTTTCCAGAATTCCCTCGGTTTGTGTTTTCTTTATAGCATCTATTTCAATTTTTCATGTCCTGAACTTGCTTGTTTTTTCTTGGTTTTCTTGGCTTTCTTTAAGGAATTTACTGATTTCTTCCAATTTTTATTTGTCTTCTTTAAAGAAATTTTTTCATTTCTTTTTTAAGGGCCTCTATCATCTTCATAATGTTATTTTTTTAAGGTTGTTTCCTTCTGGTTCATGTGTGTTGGGCTGTTCAGGCCTTGCTGATGTAGGACCCCAGTTTCTGGTGGTGCCGCATTACTCTTTGTGTTGTTGAATGTATTCTCACACTGCTGTCCACCCATCTCTTCCTCCAATCTGTACAGGTAGGGCCTGTAGCTCTGCTGGTCACTCTTCTTCCAGGTGTAGTTGGGGGTCTCTTCGTCCAGGTGCAGTTGGGGTTGGTGGCTCTGGTGGTCGCTAGTGCAGCAGTGGGCGAGTGGTTGGTGGAGAGGGTGCTGTTGCCTGGTTGCTGGAGGTGCCATCGCTGGGGGAGGGGGAGGGGCTAGTGCCCAGAGAGCAGGGCTCTCCATCTGGGATCTCAGACTTTCACCTGTTCCTCCAGGTGCAGGCAAAGCCAGTGGGTGGGTCTGGTGGTTGCTGGTGAGGGGTGGGAAATGGTTGGAGGGAGAGAGTCCTGCAGCCTGGTTGCTCCTGAAAGCTTGTTTAACAGCCTATGGCACTACAGGGCGGTGGGACCTATAGGGGGTGGAACCCAGTGGAAGGAAGTAAAATAGTCAAACTGCCTCAGAGAGGATATCGAAACCCCTGTCCTTCTCATTTCTTTCCCAGCATTCATGAGGGGTCCACTTGCATTCCTTACCATGATTCTCTGTTCTATCTAGGCAACTGAGCCAACCAACCACGGACTGAACCTTTGACAGTTTGAGCCCTAACCAATTTCTCCATCTTGTAAGCTATTTCTGGCCATTTGATCATTGCACTGGAAAGCTAACTAATACTCTAATACTTATCAGTTTGGAAATCCAGGTGATCTTTGACTACTGACTGATATTTCTCTAATAATATTTTTCCTTTTTCCTTCCTTCCTTCCTTCCTTCCTTCCTTCCTTCCTTCCTTCCTTCCTTTCTTCCTTCCTTTTCTCCCTCCCTTCTTCCCTTCCTCTCTCCCTCCATCCTCCTCCTTTTTTTTTTGCTTTACCATGGTGTTAAAGTGATTTGCATTCATTAAAAATTTTACATTAAATCTGAATTTTAGAATGATACGCTTACAATGCTGAGCAGCAATGGTGAACTGCAGCCCCCATTAGGCGTGTGTGCAGCTGATAGTGCTGTCTAGTCTGTTGCTAAGCAATAGTGTTTGCTAGAGTAGACAGAGGTCTGTGACTTGCGGTGCTTTCCAATCGTGATGGATTTATTGGGGATGTAGCAAGAACCAAGTTAAATCTATATTGCTAGACCTAGTATCCGCCTTGATGTCTTAGTACCCCTAAACTGGAACAAGGTATCCAAAGAAGAATCTCTTAGCTGTGCAGGCTCCTTCACAGGGTTAGGAATATCCCGAAAGTTTCTCTTCCACTTTCTTTTCTAAAGATGTGTAGCTAGGAGCCCGTCAGGACCCCTTGCAGCCTTGGGCAGCCTCTGGACTTAATGGAAGTTGGTGAGAGAACCCATTCCATGCCCCTACTCTTTTTAAATTATTATAATAGTAACAAGCTGTGGAAATGCTACCACAGTTTTTACAGGGGATCCGGAAGACTGAAGTCTTAGGCAAAGTTTAAAAACTTCTCATAAAACTAGTTTCTTTCATCTGTCTTGCTTCTCTTCCTCTCACACTCCTTCTTTTCCCTTCCTACCCCCTTCCGTCCTCTTCTCTCCTTCCCTCCTCATCCCCCTCGTCTCTCGCCTCCTCATCTCTCTCTCTGAATTTCCAATTCTTGTTTCTTTTCTTTCCATTTCACAATTTTTATAATGCATCTGAAGTCCCATTTATATATTAACGACATCCTTACAGCAAAACAAATGCGTTCCTTGTGTCTGATCCTTTGGGCCACAGAGCATTCTTGGTGTGAGGGAGGAAGGCTGGAACAATTCCATTTACCAGTCTTCCGACCAGAACTTTCAGGGCAGACCACACCTCAGTGAGAGCAGAGCACACCTCAATGAGAGCTCATTTTCCTCTGAATCCTTCGTCACGTCCTTCCTACTCTCACGCTGTTTCCTAAGCCTGCTGCCCCATCTTAGGACAGTGAAAGCCCTTTGATCAGTGTTGAAAACAAGACAAGATAAATGTGAACCTCAGGGTGTGTCCCAGGGAGACCTGTTTCACAGAGCAAGTTTGAGTCTGCCTTCCGTTTCCCTCACGGTAGTGTCATAAACAACTCGGGGTGTAAGAAGGACATTTTCACTGCTTACTGGAAATG
>JAQHUG010000061.1:4438614-4483332 GCA_028555095.1 Dicrostonyx torquatus | reverse complement strand
TTTATTTTTTTCTCCACTCCTCTCCCTGCTCTCCCTTCCCTTTCTACCCTCTCCCATGATCCCCATGCTCCCAATTTATTCAGGAGATCTTGTCTTTTTTTTTTTTTTTTACATCTCATGTAGTATAGTTTCTCTGTCATTTGAAATTTTTCTATGGAGAATTCTCTGCTTAGGTCAGTACTGCATTTTCAAATTGGATTATTTGTTGTCTAGATAAACGAGTTATTTATATATTTTAATAAAGAGCTATATCCTTAGAATATGATGCTCTGTGCTTTTTCCAGAAATCTCACTTTTCTCTTTTAGAAGGCCATATGTGTACCACTCTGACAAAAGCCATCATTATTCTTATAAACCAGTTCAGAAATTATATCCTTTTAAGTGTTTTGTCCGACCAACTCTATTCTATGCTGTTCTCATTCAAAGTTCCTTCAATCTGTATAGGTGGCATATGGAGTCTATTATTTTAATTTTCATCCATTTGACAATGTTTACTGCCTTCAAATCCTGTATTGGGCACGGAGAAGTCACAAACTATCCCAGACATATCATATTCTTAAGACATGGATAGCTTACAACAAAAGGCTGCTGCTTGTGCCCTATACCCAGGCAGAAGAAGCTTATACTCTATCCCAGGTAGAGGCAAGAGGAACCAGCGCTTCTTCGCAAAGACAAGACTCTATGTGTTATTGGGGAATTAGCATGCAGGAACTAAAGAGGAGAGTTGGGGGAGGTGAGGCAGACAGCGGTGTCTGTGCGATGTCACTCATGGTTAGCCAAAGCCAGCATTTACTGTGGTGATTTGACCCTCTCAGGTCCCAAATGGAAGGAACTTGACAAACCCCGATTGGCCCTGAACTCCAGGGCTACATGCTGACATGTAACACACCAATATTTCCACCATTACTCTCAGAATTTATTTCCATGTGTTACATTTTATGGATATAACAAATATACATATGGCCTGTTTCCCCCTTTATAGTCTAATTAGTATAAACAGCCTGAAGCTCTGTTAACTATATGATGTACTCAACCATCATGTTTTATAGGGCTGTTTATTCCTGTCTTCTGAGGAAATATATGAGAATAAAACCATTCTGGAAATGAGAATCCAGCATTCATAAAAACAGTACTGTAAATATAGCATATGTGTTAGCAGCGCGTAAAAGCATATATCTTGGCCCATCGTCACATAAGAAAAAGCGGTGAACAATTGATGATCATTAAAACATATGGGTATAGTAAAAGCAAAACTGAAATCACCTACGTGAGAGCTATGTGTTGAAGTCGGAGAAGACTACAGGAAACACTCTCTGGAGCCATAGTTTCCGTTTTGCCCCCAGGGTAAAGCTTGAGGTCTTCAGTTCCCAGATGCAAACTATTCTGTCTTTCCTTGATGCCACTGCACTTGTGTTTGCCCTGGGGTTAAGTGGGATAAATAATATATGCAGAGCACACAGAATGGAAGCTGACCTGCCGTGCGGGCACAGCAGCTGTTGGCTCTGACACGTATGGGGCGCTGTAAAGGCAAATTCTATATCAGACTGGGGCTTGGCAGGCTCTATGACCCTTCGTATGTTTTCACCTCCATTTCCTCCTTGCAAAACCATGTAATAATTGTGCCCATCTCCTAGGCCCATGTGACGATTAAATGAGAGAAAACAAAGTGCTCGTTTTAATGCTTGGGAATAAGTTCTCAATTAGTATTAGTTACTCTTGTATTTATTATATTGGACAGTTATTACTGTTTATGGCAGCTTGAAGGAGAATGGTCCCTTTAGACAGACTCATGTTTGAATACTTGAGCCAGCCAGCAGAATTGTTTGGGAAGCATCAGGATGTGTGACCCTGCTGGAGGAAGTGTGCCACTGGGGGCAAGACTGAGTTTAAAAAGGCCTATACAGTCAATGTGTTCCCTGCCTTCTGCTTGTCGTTGAGGATGTGAGTCTTCAGCTGTCGATTGTCAAGTTTTCACTCTGTCAGTACAGACTCTAACCCTCTGGAACTGCAAGCCCAGTTTAAATCTCTCTCTTATAGGCTTCCTTGGTCCTGATGTTTTATCGCAGCGAAATTAAAGCTCTATTGTTCTCTAGATTTCAGCCGGTTTTCATCACCCATGCCTATTGCTCTTCTGCACTAAGGTATTGGTAGGTGCTTTCTTCAGTGCTGTATAGTATCCACTTTATTCCTTCAGTTACTCAATAAAATACATTTGTATATTTATAATTACAGAAAGTCATGCCTTCTAAAAGAAGTACAAACACAAGACTGCCTTCCACAGAATCGCAAATAATCACATTCCAAGAGCAGCATTGCCATGTCTCCATCTCTGTTTTCCTTGGCCTGTCTTTCAGTGTATTCTGGGGGATCTAGCAAAAGGCCTCCACTTCCTGTTTGGACTTCTCAGTATTCATGGGCTTAATTTCCCTTTTCCTTTTACCAGTGGGCTTCATCATTTCTTTTCCTTCAAGCTCATCTTCCCTGAGGGGCCACACATCAAATTCTGTGGGTTCAATAAGGTGCTGGAAGCATCACTGAGTTCCTGCCCTGTGCACAGAGACGGTGGAGATCTGCCTTCACCCAGGGGTTACCATGAGGAACGGGAGATCCAATATTTCAAAATTATCTTGAAATTGTAGTTTTATGTGAAGGCTCTTGGTTTTTTAAATACAAAATGAATTAAACCAAAGCCATCATATAAATAAGAAAATAATTTATAAGCTGGCAGTGTGTTGAGGGCTTGACTTGGCAGCGTCAGGTCGGTGTTTCCTCTTTTGCTTCACATTTATTTTGGAAGATGCCACGCCTATGAAAAATCACAGAGTTTGTGTATATGCATGTACCATTATCTCGATTTGCCCGCTGCTGCACATTTTGTTTTTTCTCTCTTCCTCTACGATCTTTTGTTCTTTGTTTTTTTAAGACAGCATTTGCAATAAGTTGCAGAACTGACATGTCACACCTTCGTAGCTCAGAAAGCAGAGGCCGAACACTGACATTCATTTAATTGTGGATTAGGCACAGATCATGTGGTGGACATGCAACATGCCATGATTTTTCATCTTTTCCCCAGGGCCTCCCTTGACTGGGGTGCAGTCTTCTCATTTCTCTGAGCCTGTGGATGTTACCTCTGTTGGTTCTTATCAACAGTGGCCATGCATCTTTCTGGAGAATGCTGGGTCGGCACGGGAGTGGGGCTGTCTCTCTCCTCCCATCCCCATATGGTGGCCTGATGCAAGAAACTCCACAGACGTCTGCACCCAGGCTGTTAGGCTGCCCGTTGTTTCAAACACTTTTTTCCCCTAAGGAATCACCATTTTCTCTCTCTGCTTCCACAGGAAGGGCCATTTAGTCATTTTGTTTAACACTTCCTCCCTCTTTCTTTTCATATCTCTTTTCAAAGCTTTGGTAAAAGGTCGACCGAGCATTTCCGCTTTGCTTGTTTCCATATTCTCTCTTCATTATTTCATATGTCAGCATCTGAAGGAAAGGAAAATTCAGACACATATTCCAGAGAAGCCTCATGAAAGGAAAAGTAGACATATTTTCCTCTGCCAATATTGATTCAGATTTAAATGGTTAAGAAGGTCCAAATCTAGGTTTAAGAAAATAAAAACATTTAAAGTGCAACTGGAAATGTACTCTAGGCAATGAAAATTTCCAGAGAGCCGGCTTGACTCCCAGCTAATGATGTCATCTGAAGTATCATAGCTGTACATCTAGTCGGCCTCAGAAAGCAGACCCTGCTCAGATTGTGCAGCCAGAAAAGGCCCTGTCTGTTTAGTTCCTACCTTTTCTTGGCCACATGTTGAGAAAATCAAGAGCACTCACCTGCCTTAGATAGTGCTCTTAGACACACTGACACTCTACCTTGCACGGTGTGAGTACTCTGTGTTTCAGGTCCAAGTGGAAATCCCTCTAAATTGGTTTTCAAGTGCAATAGTGATTAATATTCATAATGAACACTGAGGACTGACTTGATTCTTCTACACCTCCAAGCATTTTGACTATATTTAGTTACTATGTACTCTATGATGACCTTTGAGAGCTAGAAATACTGTATAGTGGATGTTCTAACCATGTCTTGGCTTCGGTGTTTAACTCATGAAAACCCATCCTCATCACCGACCTCTCTTCTTCAGCAGCATCTCACATCACCATCACCAGAGCTATGATGCCCACTTCACTTTTGCGTGGCGGGGGGTAAATAAGGCCTAACTTCCTTAATACTTCTGTGAAAAACATGCAGCTATCAGGGACAACTGAATGCACCACCAGCCAAACTATTCATGCTTGGTTACTTTCCATTCTTTTTTTCTATTCCTCCCTTCTTCCCTTCCTTCCCATTACAGGATCCCACTATGTGGCCCAGTCTGGCCTTAAAATCATGATTCCTGTGTCTCCGTCTCCCTAGGGAGGGTGTAGGCAGAGACTACTGCTCATTTGTTTCCTGGATACCCAGACCCAAAATAATCACACAGAAACTTTATTGATTACACCAATGTTTGGCCAATAGCTTATGCTTATTTCTAGCTAACTCTTACCTCTTGAATTAGCCAATTTCTATTAATCTGTGTGTTGCCATGAGTTTGTGGCCTACTGGGTAAGGTTCTGATTTTCTGGTGTCTGTCTCCTTTGGCAGTTACAAGGCATCTCTGTGACTCTGCCTACTTTCTGTATCTGTTTGGATTTCCTGTCTGGCTTTATTCTGCCCTGCTATAGGCCCAAAGAAGATTCCTTATTAACCAATGGTAATAAAGTATATTCACAGCAAACAGAGGGGAATTCCACATCAGGAGGGTTGCAACATGCAACAACACATCAGCTATAATCAGTTCTTATAATACTGGTTGCATGACTTTCTATGCCTGAATAACAGGTTACAGCAGACCAGTTGGCCCAAAACAACAGAAAGCCCAGGGAAGATTCCATTATTTGCCTCTTAGTTACTGAAGGTTCCCAACACTTCTTAGTTTGAGATTGTATCACCCAAACCTCTTTCTCCATGGTCATCTTCTGTTCTGTGCATCTCCTTTAACTTTTTTTTTTTTAGTCACTATACAAAATAATGAATTTCATTATGACATTCCACATTTCATACACATGTATCATTGTATATTGCTCATATTTGCACCCTCACATGTCCCCATTTACTGGTCCCATTTCTCACTCCAGATAACCCCAGGAAATAATGCCAAGAATTTGACCAGTGGAATTGCATGAAACTACATGAGTTCTTTACAGAAAGTTTAAGCTTCTGCCCATGTCTTGACATGTTTTTCCTATTTATACTCTAGAGGTTCATTGTTTTGATCTTACATTAAGGTCTTAAGTCCATTTTAAATTTATTTTTGTGAAGAATGAGAAAAGTATTTAGCTTCATTCTTCTCTATCTGGATAGCCAATTATTCTGGCCTTATTTGTTGGAGAAACTGTGGCTCCATGGCTTTATTTCTGGGTTGTCTATTCTGTCTTGGAGGGCTATATATGTCTGATTTTGTGCTAATACCATGATGCTTTTGTTACTTTGTCTCTGAATTATAATTCTGAAACTATAAAATACCTAAAATATTACTTTCAAATTTTTGTTTATTTTCATTCTGTTTATGAATGCTTTGCTTGCATGTATGTATGAGCACTACGTGCATTCAGTACCCTTGAAGTTCAGGAGAGGGCATCAAATTCCCCGGAACTAGAGTCACAGGTAGTTGTGAGCTGCTGTGTGTGTGTGCTGAGAACTTATCCTGGGCCCTTTGGGAGAATAAGTGTGCTTTTCATCACTGAGCCATCCAGCCCCTAACCCTAATTGCTTTGTTTTTATTTAAATGTGCCTATTTATTTAGTTAGTTGTATATGTGTGTGTGTGTGTGAGAGAGAGAGAGAGAGAGAGAGAGATAGACAGACAGACAGACAGACATATGTGGAATATGTGGAGGTCAGAGGACAACTTGCAGCAGTTGGTTCTCTCTTTTCACTATGTGGGTTCCAGGGATGAAACTTAAATCACAGAGTTTGTAACAAGTGTCTTTACCCAACGAGACAGCTTTTGGGTCCCAGCATTCCCTTTTCTGCTTAGAACTGCTCTGGCTATTTGGAATCTTTATTATTGTAAATGAATTTTAGGATCATGTTTCCTATTTCTGTGAAGAATGGCATTGTATTTTTGATGAAGCTTAGGACAAATCTTTAGATTGTTTTAGGAAATAGAGTTGTTTCAAGTATATTGATTCTGCTGACTCACAGGCATAGCAGGGCTCATCACTGTGGAGTATCTTCTTCAAAGTTTTCTTCCAGTGTTCTGAAGCTTCCAGTCCAGAGGTCTGCTCCGTTAGGTCATTCTTAAGTAGATTTTCACTTATAGTGACTAGGATTCATTTCCTGAATGTTTTCTCAGCGCGTGTTTCATTGGAATGTAGAAAAGTTACACATTGTTAGTGGCAGTGTTGGAGCCTGTGCCTTAGCATCTAGGTCAGAGTGCAACCTAGGGTCATAGCCAGTTACGTACGGCCTGTGCACTCACCCCGCTGTGCAGTTCCCACAGGCAAACATTGAGATTGTACGCCTAGATCTCTGTTCTCATGTTGGACTAAGTCCGTTATCTGTGTATCTCCTGGTATTCTCATCTTTACAAAGGGCTTGATAACAACAAGAACACACAGACTTCTTATCGTTAATCGTGTTGCGTGTAAAAGTGGTCTGAAAAGTGGCATCGTCATCATTGATGTTGTTACTGTTATGTGAGTGTGGCATAGGGAACAAGCTGAGCTTTAAAAGTAAATCTTCCGGGCTGGAGAGATGGCTCAGAGGTTAAGAGCACTGACTACTCTTTCAGAGGTCCTGAGTTCAATTCCCAGCAACCACATGGTGGCTCACAACCATCTGCAATGAGATCTGGTGCCCTCTTCTGGTGTACAAGCATACACCCAGGCAAAAAGACCGTATACATAATAAATAAATAAATTTTTTAAAAAAGTAAGTCTTCCTTTGGCTTGGTGAGGGATACCCCTTGAGCCTTAGGACTGATCATTTAGCTCAGAATTCAAGAACAAAGCCAATGGACACCAAAGAAAGAATCCTAGAGCTAAATATGGTACTCACCATTTCCTTGAAATACTTGGTGAATGAGCTGTTTTTAGCAAGCGAGGAAATAACACTAATTTTGTCATTACTAAGTTACAAACCGTCAAATTTTGTAGCTGACTGGATGCCTTGATCAAAGATTTGCAAAAGTGGGGAAATGGCAACTGGTTTTATTCATGAATATTTTTCACACACAGAGAGTAAGAGAGAGAGAGACAGAGAGACAGACAGAGAGAGAGAGAGAGAGAGAGAGAGAGAGAGAGAGAGAGAGAGAGAAAGAGAGAGAGAGAGAGAGAGAGAGCTTTTATTATCAGAAAGAAGCTCCCAGGTGATTTTTCCTTTTTCAGCTCACTGTAAAAATCAAACCAAAATGTGAGCAGAACAGGGAGGAGAGTGTCAGTTACCAAAAATGAAAGGTGCAGGAAGGCTGCAGAATTCAAAGACTGAAGTATCCAGAACTGAGAAGGCTCATGAGTGGCCAGTTCCTGACCTCCTTGCAGAGGGACCTTATATAACAGGAATCATTTCCTTGGCCTGCTTTTATTCTTCTGAAGCCTTTTAATAGCACAGTGGGCAGCCAGACTGTGAAGGAACTGCTCCAGGATGGAAGAGACTCACAAATCTCTCCTGTTCCAGGGCCTAGCGTGTGACTCTGAGTCCATGACAGGATTATATAACTCACCCACAGGCCTACAGATAGTGTTGACTCTTTCCTGAAAACTGGAAGGTTTCTTTCCTAAAGCGCCTGAAAGCAGAAGCCAACCCAAGTTAGTACAAAATTATTTATTATATTCATTTTCTGAAGTTGACTGGGAGAGGCTAAAACAATGGGACCTTTCCCAGCCCTTTCCCACAGATTTGGAGGTCAGAAACCCAATATCAAAATGTTTTCAGAGTTGACTTTTGAGACCTCTCTCTTTGGCTTGCTGATGGCCAACTTCTCTCTGGGTTTTGATTTTGAAAAAGTGTCTCCTTTACTGCTCTGCATGGTCTAGAACTCACAATGTAGAGGAGGCTGACCTCAGACTCACAGAGATCCATCCACCTGTCTTTATTTTAAAGTGCTGGGAATAAAGTGTATGCCTCCCTGCCTATCTTGTCCCTGGTTTTTATATTGTTTTGTCTTTGGCTTGACTAAGTACCAAGTTTCTTTTCTTATAAGGATGCTAGTCGCATTGGATTAGGGCCTACCTTAATGCCTTCATTTCTACTTAATTAACTTTTCAAGTTTTATCTCTAAATATCAGAGCATTTTGAAGTCCTGGGGTAAATGATTTAACATATGAATTTCAAGGGATATTTTTCTTTTCAAATATACTGGATTCAGTTATGGGGTGCTGCTCAGTTCTGAACGTCCCAAAATATCTTCCCATATTTTCTGAAACAGCTTTTAGGAAAATGCCTGTGACCCTACAATACGTAGAACTGAGAGTCCAAGCAAAGCTGGAGTCTATCGGTACCCACAGTGCCCGACTCAAAAGTGAGAGGCTAAAGTGGATGTTCTCAGTAGCCTTTCTGTCTCTTAAATTTCATCCTCAAAATGATGAGCACAAAGGACTTTTAAGTAAGTTGCTGTCTTTTAAAAAAATTGCTAGCATACTTGAATGAATTTTATAATTGAGCCTGCACAGTAAGTGGTTCTCTTGTCAAGGCTTCAATATGTTGCCATAGAAAGAGGCCTGGGCTCTTGGTACATTCCCAGTGGAGTCCCAAGTGCCTGGAGAGTGCCTAGGTAAAATAAGTTCTTGTACCTCCTTTTCTCTGAGGAAAGCCAGAATGGAGCCTTCTAGAAAACAGACCAAAGGCAAGGCTGCCTGATAACCAGGCAGTGCTTCACTTCAAGGACTGCTTGAGAAAGACAGGCCTTAGGAAACGCTACTGGGCAGGAAACGAACTGTGTCATGAAGCCTGTGAGGCTAAGTAGCTGTTTTGCCCTTTTTTGTTATTGCTTATGAGAAACTCTTTGCCCTGGAGAGGCAGTCTCCAGGAGATACGGGAGGCACAAAACTTCATCACTGTTTCCAAGCTGACAGAGAATCAAAAACAAAACATAAAACACTCTTAAGATTTATTTTAGTAACTTTTGAAGAGCTGTCTAAGCCATGTGAGGTCGAAGTTTTTAAGTTACGAAAGGCAGAAAAAAGGCTTGCCTTTTAATACAGCTATTGCTCTTGTGGTGTCTGAGACTTTGAAAGTGTGTCTTGGTGCCAACTGCTTTATGAAAAATAGAAGCTGGGAAGGAAGACCAAAGTGAATGGTAGGATTGATGCCTGTTTGACTTTCAGTAAAGTGGTAGTTACATCACACAAGGCATCTCTGAGGACTGTCTAGATGTATGATCAGATGACATTTATGTGAGTCTTGGGTGAATGACATTGGGTCTTAGAGTAAGATTTGTGCTGTCTACAATGCTCTCTTGAGTTATTCTAGTCAGTGGGCAGCAATGAGTGACTGGAAGTCCAGGCATCAAATGGTTAAAATCAGGGCTGAGGACTGCAGAGGGCAGAGGCAGGGCATGGGTCTGGACTCCAAGGTAACATATGTGAGCTGGGCAAGAATGGCATCTTTGGTTTCAGAGGCTGTGGATGATGACCAGGTCTTGGTCAAGGTTACTTGTGTTTTCATTCACAAGGGACCAGTTCAGTGCAAAGGATGTGTGTATGAATGAATAAGGGCTCAACTGATGCAGATTCTCCTAAGGCAGAGAGACGTGCTCAGGGTTAAAGGTCAGTGTGGAAGAAGCCAAGGTCAGCTGTGGTTCACGTCACATCAGTGAGATACCCTGTCTCTAATAAGGAAATTTGCTGGCCAGACTTCTTTAGTTAGGTTCTCATGGAGTCCCTGGGACACTCACATCTTTCCGAAGCAAGGCAGAAATCCCGGGTTTGGGCAGGTCATTCCTCTGTGCTTCCTTATGGCACGGTAACACCACAATGTGGAAGCCGAGACCATGCAACTTTTGCCGAGCGTGGAAGCCTTCAGCAAACCCTTTCCTTTCTCAGTCTGGCCATGTTCAGCATTTACAGTGATTGGTTTCTGTGGGGTAGTTAAATTTAAACATGCCTGAGGAGCTTCCCTTCTGCCTTTATTCTTCATTAGTTCACAGTGGGCACGAGGTTGGCTTCCTACTAAGGAGGAGATATAGTATCCTGAGGGCATTCATTTCAGTAAGTGTGTTCTTAAGTCCAAAGCAGACACTGTGCTCCGACCGCAGGCAGTACCTGCATCTGTACAAATGGGGTCAAAGTTTATGCTGTGAAACCTGTAACAATCAGTCCAGCTTCACTTGCAGTGCTGGGATTATCATACTTGGTGAGATAAATCTGAGGCACAGAAATAGCAGACAGAAAGTGACATGGGTGTTCAGAAGGAGAAGGAATCTGAGAGCTGGACTCATTGAGGGAGGTAATTTGGAAAGGTTGAGTTTGCACTGAGCAGAGGAAGTGGGTAGGCGGGGGACTGAGGGACAGAAGGAGCCTCTATTGATGGACAGAACAGCATGAGCCAAAGATGGGGAGCTGTGATGAACAGTGCTTACTGGCAGCCAGTAGTTGGCCCGCTAGACTGGAAGTTTTTATCATCAGAGCTCTGTGAAGTAGTCAGTCCCCCTCGGGCACAGTGATAGACTTAGTTTGTCCTTTCAAGTGTTTCCAAGCATTTTCTCCCCCAAAATTCTTATAATCAGAAAACTGCCATGAGCAGGTTCTGGGCCATAACTACCTCCTGTAGCCACAGGATTCATCATCACTCAGGCCTGCAGGGCAGGGGAATGAACCCCACTGACTCCTGTGTCGTGTGCTCGACTTTTGCTCTTCTTCTCTGATGTGTGCTATGCCTTGAGGGCTGCCTTTGGAAGACAGCCATCCTTGTACCCCTGCTAGAGAGCTCCATCTCTGCCCCAAAGAGAGCCCTGCCAACAGCAGCTCCAAATGGCAAAGGAGGGGAGAGGGGAAAGGGAGAGATGGGGGGGATTTCATCTTTTATACAGCATTTTCCACATGCAATAACTTTCTATGAATAGAAAGTTTATTTGCCCTGGAAAAGCACATTTCTTCAGTTATCCACGTGGTGATTGGATTTATCTGAAGGCTTTGCCATTCACAACAGCGAGTACAGTATTATGATGTGTGATCTCTACTGTCGACTGCATGGAGTCGTAAGGTCTGCATGTGAGGAATGGCTCTACTGTGTCTTCCAGGAATAGATGCACCCCTACGTGGGTTAATGCAGCTCAGCTACATATCCGTTCAGTATTAGAGTAAAATGGTTTGGACTTAGAAAACCCCTTTCATGAGCACCAGGCATCTAAAGAGCCTCCTGCACTTACTGTTTGTTCAGCTGAAAAATAACCACAGACTAATGAAATAAGTCGTCTCTTTATTGACAGAAGATTTATCTAATTGAGTGAGCATCGTGACCCTATCTCTAAAGAGCGTAGAAAACACGGCAAGTTGCACTATCGAGGGATGCAGAGAGTTTGCTAAATCAAGCGTCCTTTCTCCCTGTCCATCTTGGGGCTGCTGCAGAGCATTCCCTGCAGCTTGACCTCTCAGCACCGCATTTGAGGATGTGTAGCGAGTGCAGGAAAAAGCCAACAAGGAGGGAGGATGCTTGTGGCGCCAGGCAGGTATTTCTTGGTGAACGGTGCTAGGAGAAAGCTGGAGAGCTCTCTTTTCCTCGGAAGCGTGACCTGATGCATCCTCACAGGCATGTGCACACACATGTTTTAGAGGTGAAAATGCAGGGATAATTGTCTCTGGATCCTTGTTCCTGGTGCCTCTCTTTCCTCCTGCTCTGTATCGGTTATTGTCACCTCTGTAGCGCTCAGATCCACCCTGGAACCTTCTGGCTTTGAACCGAATGCCTTTGCACATTCTTCTTCTGTTTCTTTTTTCTCTCTTCTTGTGTTTGTTTGTTTGTTTGTTTGTTTGTGGGGTTTGCTTGTGTATATGACAGGCTTTAGTGATGGTAGACGGCTGCCCCAGAGTAATTTACAGTATTCCTTCTGTCTCTTCAGTGCTGGGATCATAGGACCACATTTTCCTGGTCTCCTTGTTGCTCCAGTGATCTCCCCTTGTCCTCACCTCCATCGCCTTCTGGTGGGAGGAGATATGGTAGCTGTTGCTTCTCGAGACTTCAGGCACACTTGGGAGGAATGTGATCCTTGTCACCCTCTGACTCTTGACCCTTCTTAAAACTTGTCCTTTGGGGCTAGAGCGATGGCTCAGTAGTTAGGAACATGCACTTGTTTTTCCAGAGGCTCACAACTGGCCTGACTCCAACACGGGACCCAACAAGGGGCTGGAGAGACGGCTCTGAGGTTAAAGGCACTTGTTGCTTTTGCACAGGACCTAGCTTTGGTTCTCAACTCCATCCATGATTCCAGTTCCAGGGGATCTGATGCCCGCTGAACTCTACAGGTACCAAGTGTGCACCCGATGCACAGACATACATGCAGATGAAATATTAACTTAAAAAAAACCTTGGGGTTTGGTCTTTTTTCTTATTTCTGACTATAGCTATAGTCTTTTTCTGGGTGCCCACAATTACTCAATATGAATTAATATATCACTTCTTAAAAATGCCTCCTAATTTTACATTTTAGCAATGCCTTCTACTAGACTTGGTTTTCAGGTGCTTGCTGTACATAACTTCACTGGAGAGACACTCACATTCAAATGAAATTCATCCATTGTCTCTTGTATTAGCTGCTTTCCTTGTGGCTGGGACACAATGCTTGATGCGATGAACTTAGGCAGGAGCCTTTGATTCTGGCTCACACTGTATGGTGTATGATGGCGGGGAAGCCATGACAGACTTTGAGGCAGTGGGTCACATTGGCTTCGCAGCCACGAAGCAAAGACAGATGGATGTTCCTGATCTGTTACTCTTTCTTTTTGGTTCAGTCCTATATCCCAGTAGTGGCGATGCTCACATTTTAGGTGGGTCTTCCCAACTTCATTAACCCAGACTTAATATTCCCTCACAGATGTGCAAGAGGTTTGTCTCCTGGGTGAATCTAGATCCTGTCAGGTTCACAATATTGACCAGCACACTACTTATTACTACTGAGTTCTGGGCCTCTGCCATTCTTTAACAAGACCATAGGCATGGCGAGGTAGCTCAGGAAGGTGAGCTCGAATGTTTAAAATGCATAAAGTCCTTTGAGACAAAATGTCTGTAATTTTTTATGCAAGCTTGGTTTCCCATTCCCTGGCGAACTTTCTATGGTAAACAGCTGAAAGCCTAGACAAATGGAAATTAAGCTCCCCCAAATATATCCAGAGATTACATGGCACTTTCTGAAGCAGCTCCTATTTTATCTTCCAGCTTAATTTTCATCTGGAAAGCAATCTCCATCCCATGGACGGCTCTAGCACATTGCAGATGCCAGCTGGGGGAATTGTGCTTGCCATTTTTAGTCTGAGCCATTAAGCTTCTGCAAAAATTTCCAAGGTTTTCTGAGGCTGGTGATAAACTGCAAGGATAATGCATGTTTTCGATGCCAAAAGATGGGAATTAATGAGGTAAAGGAACCGTTTATCTTGTGCAAATGACCAGAGGAGCCTTGCCAAATCCCTTCAAGTTGTGCCTTTTCTCTTGGCATTTTCTTGGAGAGAGTACATCTTGGTAATGAGAATTGTATGTGATTAAAGAGACCTTGATGAGCTGATGTGGCCTTACGTGACTGCAATTATTGATTTGAGAAGATACCGGGAGTTGACAAATTCTTTAAGACATACCCTGAATGTGTACTAAAATGCGATAAATCCAAGTATCTAAATTGGGTATGGTGGCATGTGCCTGTAATCCTAGTATCTGAGTTCAGAGATTATGGCAGGGTGCTTGAGTGTTTAAGGCCAGACTAGGCTACACGGTAATCCTCTATCTGAAAAAGTTATAATCTGGGCATGATGACACACTTACAATCCTAGCTAGCACCTCAGAGAGAGAGAGAGAGAGAGGGAGAGAGAGAGAGAGACAGAGAGAGAGAGAGAGACAGAGAGAGAGAGAGAGAGAGAGAGAGAGGGACAGAGACAGAGAGAGACACACAGAGAGACACACACACACACACAGAGAGAGAGAGAGAGAGAGAGAGAGAGAGAGAGAGAGACAGAAGGATCACCTGTAAAGCTGAGTTCAAAGCCATCTGACCCACATAAAGAGTTACAGGCCACCATGGACTCTATAGCAAGATTCTGTCTCCTAAACCAAAGGTTGTTTTTTCTTTTTTCATTCTTGAAACTGGCCTATGCAGTCGATGCAGAACTGTGAGAATCATGCATGTGTGACCAGATTGGTTACTTGGGAATTATAACTCTTAACAACTTCACTGTTTCTGGGTCATGTGCAGAACTGGTTGGGGCTGGGCTTGTCTATGGAACAACCTAGTTTAATTGCCCCAAAAAATGTAACAGTTTAGAGCACAGATTTTTCTGGTGACTACTGACATGCTGTGTGTAGAAGTAAAATACCTGGGAGGCTAAGGATGTGGGCATCGTTCTCATTACTTCTTAGAATTAGCAATGATAGAATTTAGGGCTCCTGCCCTTTCCTCTGGATGGTTACAATACATTTAACTAGATGACTGATACACTTTTGGACTCACAAAGATACTTCCGTATACTCATTTTCCCTTCAACTTTTGTGTGTGTGTGTGTGTGTGTGTGTGTGTGTGTGTCTGGGGGGAGAGTTTAAAACAGGGTTTCTCTGTGTAGCACCGGCTGTCTTAGAACTCACTTTGTAGACGAGGATGGCCCCGAACTCACAGAGATCCGCTTGCCTCTTCCTCACAAGTGCTGGAATTAAAGGCTTGTGCCACCACCACTTGGCTTCCTTTGAACACACCCAAGACCATGTAAAACATTTATTTCCTATCCCAAATGCTCTTCTCCTGTGGATTCCTTAGATGGATGTTTCCAGAACTCTCTATACATGTCAAGCTCCATGGATGCTCAAATCGCCTTTAAAATTCTGTATGAAACTTGCATGTGAGAGACATATGCCCATCACCCTTTATGCTTCTAATCCTTCCCGGCCTCTACATCTATCCAGTAAATCATCCCCAGGTCTCTGCAGTGTCTGATACAATGAAAGCAGTATATACTACACTCTTTAGGGTGGAATGGCAACATTGTACACAATCTAAACAAATGCAGCTGCTCTAAGTATTTCCAATGCACGGTTGGTTGAATGACAGAAGTGAGAGCTGACTATCATCTTTCATACAGGTAAACAAACTGTTCTCCTAGATCCAGGACACGGGGCAGGTAGAGCTTGTTAGGTGTTTGGATATGCAGTTTGTTGGGCTCCATCATCCAGATTACGCCTACTTCTTTGAGACCTCATTTTGCTTTTACCTGTTTTGTTTGCTCCTTGGGATCTTTTCTTTCTCTGCCTTTCCTTTCTTGACCTCTGTTTCCTCTGTTTGAGATTTCTTCACATTGTGGATGCCTAGAAGTTACTGTGCTTCATTAAGCATTTACTGCACAGAGTCTGAAGCTCTTTAGTGGAAAGTGCTATATCTGTCATGTAAATAATGATAAGGAGCCACATTCTGCTCTGTGTTTTCGCCACTCTGGTAATATGTTATGCAGTAATATGGACTAAATGATCAATCGGCAGCCTAGTGGGGCGAGCGCACTTCTCTAAGTGCCCTGTGAACATGCTGGGAGTGGTTTAAGGTACTGTGAAGAATAAAAATCCCATAATACATGTCAGCACTGATACGCTTGAGAATTCGTGTCCCGAGAAATTTTGATGTAGAGATCTAATTTCACATCTACAGTGACATTCGATTTGTATTCAGAGAGGAACACTCTTCTGGTATGGCTGCTCAAGGGTGGGATGCAGAGCCCTGAAAGCCTTTTAAGTCCTGAGTTTTGGTTTATTACCAGTGATACTACATTCATGACATTGATTGCAGTGGAAAGCCCATTAAGGTGAGAATGAATGTCCTGTTTGGTGCCTCTGGGGCTTTTATAGTTCAGTATCACCAAAAGAGGCATATCTAGAAGTCAGGTAAGGAGTTTCCTCTTACTTGCTGGGTGCCACGCATATGTCAACTCAAAGTACATGGTATTACAGTGAGTGAAAGAAAACACACACACACACACACACACACACACACTTACACATATGCACACACGCATGTGCACACGCACATACTTTAAAAACCTTTGGCATATGGCGCACTCTGCAATAGGAAGATTAAGGAAAGATGTCTGTGTGCTGTAACCAGCAGAGGAAGCTCAGGGGAATGGGAGAACTTGAGCACGGTCTTGAAATCGAGGTCAGTGTAGGGACGTCAGGAAGAATTAGACTTTGTTTGATTGCTTGCTGGTTCTGTCATCTTCCACGAGTTGCTGTGTGGGCAACCGTCCTGGGATGTGTAGCAGATGCTGGGGAAGTCAGAAGGGATGGGATGGACGGAGTTGGGAGAGAAGGGAAAAGAAAAGAACCCAGCAAAAGTGCAGAGTGCCGAGCAATGGCTGTGGGATGAAGTCAGGCTCCGGAATGTCTGTCACAAAGGTGATCTGAGATAAGGGCCGAAGAAGGTGAGGCATGGCAGGAAATAGGAAATGGGTGGATCTAAGGTTCTGGGATTTTTCATCAAACCAGAAAATTCTGTTTACCAGAGCATTTAGTTTTCTCATGTGAGGAATTTATGGAGGTTAGCACCTTCCTGTTTGTGGTCCAGGTCTTAGTTTTGAAGTAGTGTTGTACTCTGGCTGACATGTGCATATACCATGGTGCATGCACACACATGCATACATACAGAGGTGTATAAATCACATGGGAAAATAGCAATTTTTTAAAATTTGGAAGCTAACAATCAAAATAGGCATGTCTTGAAAAAAAGGGGGTGGGGTAGGGCGAGGAGCCAGAGACAGTCACGGTAAGACATATCTGTTTTTAAGCCCCTACTGCTCAACTTCGCCAATCACTAACTCCAAAATGTACAGTTTTCTTTCATATTTCACATCTCTGCAATTAGGATCTATCTTCTAATCAATGGCATCTTACAATTACAAATGACTGTGGTTTCCCTTTCCTCAGAGGAGATAAACCAGTGTTGTGTGTTGCAGTCGACTAGGAAGCAGAGGCCTTACCTAATTGGATGATTTGTCAGTGACTGCCCTGTTATTTGATTATGGATCTCATTTGGTAATAAGAACCCTGATTTTTTTGCACCCAGGGGATGACACTGTCCTGAATGTGCTTGCTTTTCTCTTGAATTCCTTTAACACCGAAATCCATCTCTTTCACAGTAGTGTTACTATCCTCTCTCTGATGCAATAAGCCAGTTCTTTCTAGGGTTGGGAAACCCACAGCACTGGAGATTTGTTGAGCAGTAAAGGCTGCAGGAGCACTCAGTTCTCATCTGCGTCCCACGAGAGGTGAGTGGAGCATATCTGCCACCAAACTGGTTCAAAGAGACACAGTTATAGCTGGTGAATGAAGCTGGATTCCATGGCAAGGCCCATTTCCATCACTTTTCATCAGCCTTTGCTCAGCCCTCATGGCCTATGCAATGAGGCCTTGACTCGTGGGTACCAGATCGAATTGTTTCACGTTGTTTTATTCAACGACAATGTGGATTTTAATGCTGGTATGCCCTGCATGGCCTTGTAGAAAAATTTAGATGCCTGAAGGAAGTAAGTCTTTTTGTTTTTGCTTGATCTGAGTGTCCTGCAGTCAGTCATTCCCTGCTCCAAACCATAAGCAGACAGACACAAGGCTCTCCAGGGAAGGAAGCTTTGGAACCCTGAGTTTAGGCCAGGCTGCTCAGTGAGTGTTAGCTGTTTTCCAGGTGTATGTTTTGTGCTGCTCTTACAAAGGACAGCCTTTTTCATTCTCAAAGTTTTCACCTGACTCTTAGGTGTAACACAAGGGCCTGCTTGTTGGGGGTTTCTGTCCTGCCCAGTTCCCACAGCCGGCAAGTCCCAAAGAAAATCACACAGAGGTCTCCAGAAGATTAGCCATTAGCCCATTAGCTCAGGCTTCTTATTAACTCTTGCAACGTATATTAACCCATTATTCTTATCTATGTTAGCCACATGGCTCAGTACCTTTTTCAGCGGGGCAGGTCACATCCTGATCCTTTGGTGATCTGGGCAGGAGTGGGACGAATGGGTTTCCTCCTTCCTAGCATTCTCCTGTTCTCATTGCTCTGCCTCTACTTCCTGTCTGGTTTTCCCGCCTATACTTCCTGCCTGGCTATCGGCCAATCAGTGTTTATTTAAAATATGATTGACAGAATATAGACAATTCTCCCACACCACTTAGGTACTTCTTGTCATATGTGTTTTCTGGAATTTATTACATTAATTTTTGTGGGATAAGATGAAAGAAGATGTCCCTAAGTTTACTGGGAATTTGTCCTTAAGTTGTTGAAATATTTTCATGGGGGCTGTGTAAAATGCTTTACTTGTGCGGCCTGGCATGTATGGAGTGGCCACCTGTAGGGTATCCTCTCCAGCATCTACTGTCCTTGCTCTGAGGCCATGATCTTCTCTTGAAATTCCTCATAGGCAGGTATGGAGTGGCCGTCCCTGTAGGGTGCCCACTCCAGCAATCTACTGTCCTTGCTCTGAGGCCATGATCTTCTCTTGAAATTCTCCATTTGATTTTGTAGTTCTCACAAGATTAGACTTTACAGTTTTACCATAGTATTAAATGACCCAGCTATTAGTTACAAGTTTCAACAGGAAACGAACAAACAGACAAACAAATACCCAAGCTCAGTTTGATGCAAGATTTAGAGGCCTCCTCTGCGACATAAAATGCTGACACGTCCACTCAGGCTGAAAGACACTTGGATAGTAAGGGTTTCAACACCCACATACATGACTCTTAGTTACTTCTCATAAACGGTAGCCAAAGCTAAGATCCAAATACTCTCATGTTCAGGAGATAAGTTACTGGGGATTGAGCCTCTGAATCAGAACTGAATAACTGAGCAGCGGAGGGTGTGGCCACAGGTACTGTGCTAGATCCCCTTGGGGTTTTGGATTTTTGTCTAGGTCTGACTTTCTCTCCTTGAGGAATTTATATCTTCAACTTTATTTTCTGCCACTTAAATTGAAATAACCAAGATTTTTCCTCGCTCAATTTCTCTGGACATGGCCTTGGGGTTAACAGAAACTCAAACCACATCTATCTGCATTTTCTTAAGAAATTTAGAAAAAGCAGCAGGAAACAGTAATTTTCTGTGGGTGCACCTTTGATATGGACCCTATTGGCTAATACGAAGGAAAGAGAGGTAAAAATAGAGAGCTGGACATGAAGAAAGAAATATTTACAGGAGAGCAGAGAAGAGAATCCTTGTCCTTATGGGTTTTTAGTAATATCCAGGGTTTTACTATTTAATTATTACTGGATTTGTCTTATAAATAGCCAAAATTTTACAGTAATAAGGATACATATTTAAGGTGTTTTGATATCACAGAGACAATATGACGAAATAACCAGGCCAAACTGGATTTTGAACTTTGGTGTGATTAAAAAAACCTTTGCAGGCTAAATGGGCTTACTTACCCAAATGAAGAAATATTAACTCTTTAACATGCTTCTAGAGTATTCTGTGCTTTAGATCTCGCCGTCTCTATTTTATTGAGCATCCACAATATCCAATGCAATGCAAAAGAGCAACGGGAACAATGTAACTTCGCACTCGTGTATTCTCTGTTCTTAAGGCTCTCAGAACCTTGCTGAGAAAAAATAAACAGCAGCCCTGTGTTAACTATGGCTTCATTTTCTGCAGTTTTAGTTACTCTCAATCAATGCACTTTGAATATATAAATGGGCATTTCTGGAAATTAATGACTTACAAGTTTTAAATTGTGTGTGCACTGTTCCAACTTGTACGCTAAATTCTTTCAGCATTCCTTTTCTCCATTGTGTTCATGCTGTATACACTATCAGTCACTTAGAAGCCATCTTATAGGATGGATTGTCTTTTCATAGCTCTTGTGCTCAAATATCTCAAATTACTTATAATGGCTCCAAAGCAAGAAAGTAACAATACCAACAACACCAGCAATTTACATGGCACAGAAAAGCTGTAAAAGAGGCCTTGTTGAGATAATCTTTCTGTATACTATGAAGATGTGTCTCTCCTCTTCCTCACCTGTCTAACACACCTTCTGATTGGTTTAATAAATGGCCAATAGCTTAAGGCCAATAGCTAGACAAAAGATAGGCAGAACTTCTTGCTAGTGATCGGAACTCTGGGAATAATCTGAGGCAGGAGATTTGCCAGCCAAACATGGAGGAAGTCAGGTGTACAGTACTGAGGAGAGGTATCGAGCCACTTGGAAGAATGTAGATTAATCTAAATGGGTTAATTTAAGTTTTAAGAGTTAGTTTGGAACAGACCTAAGCTAAGGTCAAGTTTTCATAAATAATAAGTACTCTCTGTGTCATTATTCGGGAACTGATACATGGTCTTTTAAGTAAAACATGAAAGTTATCAATAAGAAGAAAAAAATTGTCATTTTAGGTGTCCAATGTTTAGTGTACAATAAAATATTTTGGGAGAGACCATATTTGCATAACTTTCATTACAGGATATTGTTCTGCTTTTACTATTTGTTATTAGACTTAGTTTCTTGCTGTTCCAAATTTATCATGAGCTGTAAGTACAGGAAACACGTGACAGCATATTTAAAGTTCAGTACCATCCAAAACTCACTGAGAATCGTAGAATGTAGCCTCATTCCAAGATCAAGGTGGATAACTGCACAGAGCAAAGATCCCCAAATATACCACCCAAGTGGCAAACATATAAAAATAAATTTTAAAAGGTAAACTATTGTATAAATGCTGAGATGGAGCAGAATAATGATCAGATTCAAGGAAATAATTGTGAGGGTGGGTGTCAGCTATGAATGATATAAGAGTATATATGGCTCACAACCGAATGTGTTCACAGACATCAGAAGCCCTCAGCCTTGAAGAGACCCTGATTGGAATGGTGGAGATGTATGATACTCAGATGTATGATGCTCTAAGTGGCAGTACATGCTGCCACATATGACTGTAGCAAGGATGCTTCTGATGGGTTCTCACAATCTACCTCACAGTGAGGATAGGCAAGCCCTTTTCCAGGAAGCTTTGGCCGTGAGGGCAAAGGTAGAGCTATCCCTGACAGCCAGCCTTGTAACTGTCTCTCAGGCCGGTCAACATGGCAGATAGGCAGGCCTTGCCCATCGTTTTAGCCTGAATGTCAGATCAGTATGTGTACGTAGTTTAACAATCTTCTTTCCTGCCATTGATTACGTTCTCTGAAGATCATCTTAATTCTATGGAGGGTCATGTAGAATTGTTGACCTGGACTGCAGTAGTGCAGACAATCGTATCTCTGGAAGTGTGAGACTAGGCACTTCCTTGCCACTCTCCACTCAAAAATGAAAATGATGTGTTGTATACTATTATTTTAAGGTATGCTACATTTGTGTATGCTCTGGAACATTTGTTTAATGATGCAAAGATGTATTGATTTTGTTTAACTCTGTGAAGCTGTGAGTCTTTGCCTGTCTAAAACATCTAATGGTCTAATAAAGAGCTGAATGGCCAATAGTGAGGAGAAAAGATAGGCGGGGCTGGCAGGCAGAGAAGAGGGAAGAGCAAGAGAGATCAAGAAACAAGAGAGAGAAGGAGGACTCCAGGGACCAGCCATCCACCCAGCGACACAGCCAGAATAGAGAAAGATAAAAGCCCAAAGGCAAAAGGTAAATGGGATAATTGAAGAAAAGCTGGCTGGCCACAAGCCAAAGGAAGGCTGGGCATTTATAAGCAACAGTAAGCCTCCGTGTGTAATCTGTTTGGGAGCTGGGTAAAAGAGCTAAGAGGAAAACAAAGGAGCTTCACAACATGCATGAGGACCACGGAGACAGCCTAAGGGACCTTGCTATGGCCGCTCTCAGCACAGTTGGACACCCCGTGAGCACTTGGCAGTGCTGGGGAGTTAAGAGTTTAGACTCAGGAGACAGAGTTGGTTTCACACATTCTTTGAAAAGAGAGAGGGTAAACTGGGGTGAGAGAGTCACCCTGTCTGTAGGCAGTGTAATACCATCATTATTCACCTGTATTGTGTTTAAATGCTTATTATCAGGGCTCAAAATGACAACCTAAAGGATCTTGCACAGTGCCTGGAATGTAGCAACATCTGGAAAGGTATTTGAAAATACCATTTAATGGGTAATACCCATTTACTTAGGTATTAATATCTTGCAAAAACAGACATAAGAAGCTTGGCAGTATTCTATGAGATCAGGCACTATAAGTGTTTTTACATAGAAAAATAGAAAAAAAATAATTATAAAAAAAACCTCGCTATAATTAAAATTTAATTTGAGATTGATTTTTCTTCTGTGTCCCATGGAAGGTTACATTTTTATCAGAGGTCCCACAAAGGGGTGGGGGCAGACAGGACTTTACAGTTTCAGTCCTCTCAGGTTTGTACATAGTTGGGACACTGAAGTGCCTGCAGACCTATGGATTACATGGAGGAGTGGGTTTTCAGCAGCCCCACTCTCCTTTGAACTTAGTCATTGGCAAGCAGAGCTGCAGACACAGGACATTGGTACTGGTACTGACCGGCTGCCAATCAAGGAACAGTTTTCTTGCCATTTCAGTCCATATATGTGCAGGACAGAGGGAAGGAAACTGCTTCGGTTGTGAGAGAGTTATAATGCTAGGTTTGGAAACAGGCTTAGCTAGCTGTCCCCGGACATTCTTAGGCCTGGGAGTGCAGGGGTCTTCATTCAGTAGTGGCACTCTGTAGGATCCTCATTTGCAACAATGATGGGCTAGGAGTAAATTCCACTACCAAACCTCCGAGAAGGTACAATAGCAAAAGAGGAGGCCAGGACAGTGACTCAAGTACAGCTAGGCAAACTCTGGAAATGCTGAGGGAGAAGGAGAGAAGCCAGGGTGGTTCCGTTGATGGACTAGTTTGCTGGGGTGTTTAATAAAACAGCACGGCACAGTGTTTAAAACAACCGTTTCCTGCCTCTGAGTTCTGGCAGCCAGAGGCCTGAAATCAGGATGTCACCAGGGCTGTGCTCCTCCAAACCTTCTGGGTACGGCTGTGAGTTCTCTCTACCGTTTTCCAGCCTCTTTTCCGGTGGTCTCTGCATTCCTTAGATTAGAAATGCATCATTTTAATCTCCCGTTTTCAGGCAGTGTTCTTCCTGTGTGTTGCAATCCTGTTTTTTTCTCTGCATATGTTTGTCTCTGTTCAGAATAGTCTTTTCTGGATGAGACCCATGCAGATCTCATATTGATCTCTTTGAAAACAGTTTAAAATAACATCCTTCTGAGCCATCCGGATATCAGTTCTTCAGGGTCACTGGGAGTGCTTCATAAGCTCCTGACTATTTAGAAGCTAACATGGTTTCTGCTGAGTATAAATTATGTGTGGGCAAGATGGCTCAGCAAGTAAAGGTGCTTACTACCAATCTTGACAAAGTTTTATCCCTGGGACCCACCCACATAATGGAAGCTGATATCCAAGTGTAAGTGCTGAAGATATTATTGAAATTCATTCAAAAGCAGAATATATGAAAGAAGTCAAACTAGACTAAAACTTTGCACTGAATTTCTTAAATCAATAAATGATAAAAAGAAATAGAATTTAAAACTTGTTATCTAGGGTAGGTTAAGGGATTGCCGTAATGAAATACACTCTGCTCTTTTACAACTCAAAGTCTTACTTATTAACTGTGCCACAGTTTGAAATTTTGCAAAATGAGTATCACAAAGTAATTTAAGAAAGTTGTTGTAGACTCACACATATTAAATTTTAAAATTGAAAGTAACCTGAGTTGCAATTGCATAATCTAATAAAGTTAATGAGGAGGAGAGCAAAAAAACAATGCTTTCCGTTTTAAAGAGAAGTATGCAAAAGTGTTAGGATTTGAGAGGCAAAGGTTAATGTAAGAATAAATGATCTGAGCCACCTAGTGCACTTCTTATCATGCCATTCTCTGCATTTCACTCGTCCTTCAGAATTAAGGAGTTTTCCAGATGAAAAGTCTTAAGTCCCAATCATTGTTTAGAGAAAAATACAGCTTTTGATATTTAAACTAGTTCGCTTATATATAAACTGCTGAGTAATTCCATATGGAATGATTATTTTACAATGTCAGTAAGTCACAGGAAATGAGAAATGAAGATAAAAGAAATAAGAAAGAGAAAGATAAATATAGGGAGTGGGCTGAGGGAATTCTTTCCTGCTAATGCTCTACAATTTCCTGGCCCCAGGGAGTGTGCTTTTATCTCTATGGTACTGTGTTTTCTGTAATTTGACTAAGCATTTGTTCAGTCCATTAAAAAGCCTTGTCTCCTTAGGTCAATGGTGTTGAGGCTGGTACCTCCCCCAGCCCCAGGAATGTGGCCTGTAAATCACTGCTCACAGTCCCAGTCTGAGACAGGCTAACTTCTTGTCTGTATAGACCATGGGAACTAGTAACGCCTCCTCCTGCTCTTCTAAGATGTTCTCAGGCCAAAGCTAAGGGAAAGGATCCTTTATTTCTACTCCAAATGCTGATCGCCAGAAATATCTGTTTGGCAATGGCAGAGCAGTGGCCAGACCGTGTGTTGGAAGGCATGGGAATGTGGGGACATTGGGAGTAGCCCCTAAAATTAGTGGCAACATCCATTCTCCTTTCCCCTTCTGACATCCCTGTCCTAATTCCACTTCCCCCAACTCTTCCTGTGACACATTCACTTTCGGCCTTTTGTATCCAAGCGGACTAGTAGTTTAATCATGAAAAGCTGATGCACAGCATACCACGCTTCTCTGCCACTTTGTGTGGTGTGCTGACTATCAAAGCTCATGACCGCTATCTAGTAGAAATGTCTACAAGAAGGGGAGGGGCAAGAGGGAAGCAAATCAGAGACCTCGGGGAAGTAGCCAAGGCTGCTGCCCCAATGAGCTTTGCTTCTGCTTCCTATTGTCTCCTACTTCTTTTCTTCCAGGGCAGTCCTGGCCATGAGGGAAAACTTAGCCCTTTGCCTTCCCTTAAGGGCCAACTCCAGAAGACAAACAATGACACCAGTCTCCTGTGGTGATGGAGATTCTCAGCTTGGTATCTTTCATTGCTCTGCACTGCTGCAGGTAGAGAGGGGACAGTGAGGGGGAGGTCTGACCACCAACCTTCTCAGGTAAATCTAATTCTCCTCCTCCCTGTTCCTGTGGTGTTTGGAGACAGGTGAAGTAGAGAGAGAAAAACAAATTGTGCTCTATCCCTACAGAGCTGTACGAGGGTTGTCAGGGAGCTGGACTGGCAGAAGGTGAAGCTCTTGGAATCCTTTTGAAGTCTTTAAAGAAATTTGTTTTATTTTTTTTAAGCATTTGGTAGTAGTTCCATGTTTTTATGTTATATCCTTAACTTTAAATTCATTTATGCTTTGCTTTTCTTATTTACATATTATATAAATGGGATTAGAAAAAACTTACTTAGCATAAACTCTTGTAAAAATGATTCTTCTTTCTGGGGCATAGTCCGGAAAGGTTACCAGTTTATCTGTCTTGAGTTTGCATCAAAGTGGATGGTATTATTGTGCCGAGGACTCTGGAGAAAGTATGTGGAAAGTAAACAGTGCATCAAGAGTGGGTATTGTAGTGTTTTTAACCTATTGCAAATGAATATAGATTAAAGTTATAGCAAAAATAAATTTTCATATGGAGCTTGTCTGCATAACTATAGAGACAATACACTGCTGTGAGTTGGATGTCATAATTCCATGTGACAAATAGTAAAATAAAATTGAGGCATAAAAAATAATGCCTTAAATGATGTCATAAGCAATATTAGAAGACAGAACTAGAACACATATCTAGGTTGTTCTGATTTCAAATCACACCCTGGTACTATACCTTGTAGTGTCCTGAAATCGATCAAAACATTTTTTAAGTGATGCTTCTTGATATTTCCAGACATTTAGACAGGCAAAACTTCAGGACCAACGTAACTAAGAAGATGTTTGCAGGTTGCAGTGTGATATTCTGACCATCCAAAGGTCCCTGTCTCAACCCCTCTGATACAGCTGTTGAGTGCCTATCTCCCAACTCCACTTACTCTCTGTCTTTCTTTGGTCAAAGAGGGGATCCCTGCTAAATCCTGCAACTGAATTCTCAGCAACCTTCTCGAAAGGAATCTCTTAGCGGGCATTCTCATCCGGCATCTTCACGAAGTCTCTACCACACCCATTTTGGGGGTTCTTATTTTACATTGTGGATGTTTAGTTTCTGGCCTGGGACTTGTAGTTTTTACCTCCCAGGTGCCAGTTTGCACCATGAGTGTTGTAATTTAGTTGTTTGGTTTTTTTTTTTTTCCTATTCCCATGGGATTTTTTTTCGTGTAACATTCGGTTTCATTTTTGTTTTTACTTCTTTGAGGGCATTTCTTGCACCAGCTTGTCCTAGCATTGGCTCTTTTTGTTAGATGTTATTCAGCTTGCTTGTTGGGGGAGGGGTTGTTGGACTTTCATGTCTATGTGAGATTGATAATAAAGCTATTCATAGAAATTTAAAAAAAGAAGTGTTTTCCTTAGTACTTAATTCACTTTGTTGAGTTTGAGTCAAACCCAGCCGCACCATCTCTATTCTTGCACAGTTTTGTAGATGGTAAAGAGTTCATGCCCCCGTTACTCACATGAGCATAACGAGTATATGGTATTCATATTCTTATTCTTCTCTGGAAGAATATTTTAAATTATTTTATGCTTTAAGGTGTGTTGACTAAAAACAGGTAAAAATGAGTGATTTAATTGGGGCCCATGTGATACACTAGATTATAGTGCACTAAAACCCACTGAGTAAGACCATGGCTGTCTTCTGTTACTCCTCTTGGTTTGGGATGCCCTGAGAACTGGGTCTGGGGGGGGGTGTCTTTATTCAATTTGAACTAGAATCATCCTATGGACAAACCATAGAAGTCTTGGTTTTCTTTCTGCTGCTGTGATAAACACCATGACCAAAAACTAACTTGGAGAAGAAAGGGTTTATTTCAGCTTACACTTGCACAATCACTATTACATCTCATACCTAAACATGTCACCGTTCGTCACTGAGGGAAATCAAGTCAGGAACTCAAGGCAGCAACATGGAGGCAGTAACTACAGCAGAGGTGATACAGGAATACTGCTTACTTGCTTATTCCTCTTGGCTTAGTAAGCTTGCTTTTTTATGCAACCCAGGATCACTTTCCTAAGGATGGTACCACCCACAATGACTTGAGTTCTTCTACATTGATAATCTATCCTGAAAATACCCCATAGGCTGACCTATTAGTCAGTCTGATGAGGATGCTTTCTTAACTGAGATTCCCTAGTAACTCTAGCTTGAGTCAAGTTGACAAAAAAACCTAACCAACAAGAGAATAAACATGACCAAGAATTTTAATATTCTCTATATGTACTAAGGAGGTTGTCTTGTTAATGATTCAGGATACAAGCATGGACTTTGAAGTCTTGTAGACCTTGATCCGAATCTTGGTTCTGCTACTTAGATGCTGTGTAATCTTGGGCAGGTTGCTTCATTTATCTCCAAGTCATGTGGAAATAGGTGACTAGTTATTTAATTTTGTTGGAGACACTCCTGACTTTGCTAATGCATGCCACACTGGTGACTGATAGCCTTCTGTGAGGAAGTGGAGACCACAAAGGTATAGACTAGGGAGATCATAACATGTAGATTCAAGGCACCAAAACATTTAAGAAAGTTTAGAAAAATTTGTTTTCACCTTCAGATAGAGGTTCTACTCTAATTCTTTTACCAGTTTTTTCTAGATAATTCATTGAAAGCAAAAAAGCAACTCATTTTTACTATATTGTTCATTAATTAAATGTCCTGGAAACATGGGCATCCCCTTTTCTCTCTCTCCTTCTCTCCCTTAGCAAGACTCAGATATAATGACAGGACTGACATTGAGATGAAGAATTAATATGCAGCTTGTTTAGTCAGGATGAACCAGCATTTTGATTGTGAGAATTGGATTATAATTGCCAGGGTTTCGGCCTTATGGCTGATAAAATTTTAGATTCCAGAAGAAACAAAGGCATCTAATAATACTGTTAATTTATTTTATAAGGTGCACAGCCTTATAGGGGACAAGTGCCACTGATTGAAGCAAATTCATAAAGATAAAATAGAAATATTCAAGCTTTAAAATATTGAGATCATTAACAATTTGTGGCACCTCTTGAATTATTCAAAACAATAATTTAAAACAACTAATTTCGGAATTATCTTCTATGGTTTGCTATCTATAATCTTAGTAGGTTCTTCATGAATTACTCTTTCTCTTCCAATTGACCTAATATTAATTATAATTCAAAGTAATGGTTGACTTTTACAGTTACTTATTTGCCTGAGTTTTTCATTGTTCTTAGAGACAGCTTACTCATCCAAGCGTAGTGGGGGATGAATCATTTGTTCAGATTATCCTTGTACCTGGTAAATTTACCTTCCCAGCCATTGTAAGGTCTACCAGCCTAACTTGGCTTCCTTTTTGGTCCCCTTCAAGTCATCAGCTCTCTGTTGCCTAACTCTGTCCTACTTTTCACAAAGCTCTTTCCTGTTTTGTCCTTCATGGCCACAGTCTCTCTTGGAAAGAAGTCACAAGGGTGGATTTTTAGAACACAATGCCTCTGAGATGTTTTTGGGAGAAGAATTGCATGACCAAAGTTTAGGGGAAGACTGCACTTGCTACATCCCCTGGGACTTTCACAGCATGATGACATTCTGCTGTAAGAAGCTTATCTTGATGAACTTGTTTGGCCATGACTTCGATTCTGAGGAATTCCTGTGGAATGAGCCCCAGGAGCCCCGTACTGCAGCAGTGGGAATCTGATTATTAGGACGAGATTTTCTCATAGCATTGCCAGATCAGTTATTTGCTTCTCCCTTATTTTATATAAAGTATTTCTGCTTTTGTATTCCTCTCCCCACAAACCCCCATGGGCTGTGCTCAAAGGTGGTCTTTGATTGACATGGACTGAATAAGGAACTGAGAGATTATTATTATCCACCTAAAAGTAGTTAACTTGTTTGGCTTGAAATGATCTAACCTAGTAACTTGGTCTTTGACTGGCCCTCCCTGTCCTTTCTTTTAATGCTCGAGTCACCACCTTCATTAAAAATGCTGCTAAACACATTCAACTTCAAAGACTTGTCATGGGCCTTTGATTTTAGTTCCTCTTGCTAAGCCTGGCCTTTCCAGGGTGTGCAAGTCGCAGCTGGTAATGATGGGGACCAGATGATGTCCTAGTAGCACATTAAAGGTTTTTACCAGGATGTGGTTTGATGGTTTTGCCTGGGTATTTTGTTGTTGTTATTCTTTCTTTTGGAATGTGAGTTGTGGCCAAGAAATATTTTCCCCGATTGCAATTTTGTTATCCCTCTGCATTTGGGACTTGAAAATTATACAAAAACATAAGGCATAAGCTTCTAAAGTACTTCTCAAGATAATAGACTTGTGTCTGGCGACATTTAGCAGCAAACTTTTGTTTATTCAATAAGTATGATTCCATCATGTTCAATGTCCAAGCTCCCATGGTGCATCTTGAGCTCAACACTTGTACCTCAGCACCATTTCCTCTATACTTTTTAAAAATAAAATTAGTTTGTAGGCATAATTCTTTGACTAATACAAGAGAAATTCTTATTCATTGTAAGTTTACATTCTAACATGATAGAATGTGCCTAGGCTTATGAGATTAAAATACTGGATTAAATGTGTTCTATACAGTGTAAAGATAACACTATTCAACTACCTGTGGTTTTCTCATAATAAAATTGTTGCATGTTTAGTGGCGAGAACTTAAACAAGAAAGGAAGGAGCAAACAAAATTTATGATAATCTTACCAGCTGAATACACACACACACACAATTCATTTGTGTTTTGAAGAAATGATTCAAGTAAAATTAACATTCCAGCTATGTGTTTTAGTAACAAACCTAGAGAGTCTGCCTATTCTTAATATTTGCTAGACTTAGAACCTAATGGTTTCATGTTCAGAAGCTCTGAGTGTTAGAGTTATCCCATCCTAAGACGACCGTCTTCTCATATGTACGTTTGTTCTAGTTTATCTGGAGAAGTTGCTAGACTTAGAACTAATATAAATATATACCCCCAGCTCTGGAATCTAAACCTCATGTACCCAACTACCATCTTGACGCTTCAGTTTAGTTGTCTGCGAGGCATCTCATGTAAGAAGGCTGGTGTGGAATCTCTGATGTTCTTTATAGTTTGTCTTTTAGGCATTTACTCTTCACATCTGACCAAGGAGAAGCTCACCTACTTGCTCAGGTTGAAGGCTTCACCTTCTATAGCTCATTGTGGGTCTATAGAGAAAGATCTGGAAGGATGCCAGATTTCTCAAGCTAAAATCATTATTTAAAAATGTAATTTATAGAGGCTAGCCCTTCACCCGTGAGAAACAAATGGAATCCTGTCAACTGCCATGCTGCAGAGAGGCATGACTTTGGCAGAACAAATGCTTTCCATATTGTGTAAAATGGAAGAACTTTTGTGGATGTCCAGCAATATGTATCAGACTTCAACAACTGCTGTCTTTTTTTTTTTTTGGCAGCAAAAATCAACCCCAAAGGCTGAAATTTTTGAGCAGTGGCTTTCTGAATAGCTGCCAATAAAGTGTGCTCAGCAGGTTGAGTGGAAAACAACATTCCCAGTGAGCCAAAAGAAGTAGGGCAACCGGGATGAAGAGGAGTCAGGACTCAGAACTGCAGGCATCTTTTGGAGTTATCTGTGTTAACTCATCTGCTGTATTTTTCTGCAAGGTACCAGCCCGAATGAACTGATTGTGGTGGTATGTGGAATGGTATGAAAAAAGAACATTGGTAAGGAGAGAAGGGAGCAAGGCCCACACAGTCCACCAGTCTACCATGGCCTAGTGACAGAACAGTTATTTGTGTTTATTTAGTCATACTAGAGGATGTTTGGTATATGAGGGTCTAAGTGTCTGAAGTGTTTACCAGTCATGATGGCCAAAGAGGTCTGTCCACATTTTTTTGTATGGGAAACTGGCTTAACTTCTTCAGTGTTTTCCTCTTGAGAGAATTTCTTAAGATAAAGATAGAAAATAGAAGAGGCATATACAAATAATTCCATTTAATTCTCATGGTGGAGTGTTACCCTCTATAAATTACATTTTATGATAATTATTTTTCTTAGAAAGCCTAGTAAGCCATGAGAAGCAAACCAGTAAGCAATGTTCCTCTTCAGATCCTGCCTAAGGGTTCGTGTCCTGACTTCCCTCAGTAAAAGAAGTCCCTGTTCCCTGGAAGTATATGGAAAATAAACACTTTCTCCATCAAGCTGGGTTTGGTTATGGCATTTTTACCACAGAAATAGAAACCCCAAAGTAGAAATTGGTACCAGGATATGACAGACATGACCATGTATTTTTGGGAGAATTGTGGAAGAGCTTTGAAACTTTGGGCTAGAAGAGCCATTGAGTACTTAGAACTTAATGAACTGTTATGGGAAATTAGAAGCTAATGCTGAAAGCAACATGGATGATGGAGGCCTTCCTTGAAAAATTTCAGAAGGAAGTTTGAGAGTCTGTCAATGACTTATAACTATTTTATGTTTAAATCAAGAACAACTAAAATGGTCCAGACTGCATATACTCCCCTGGGCTCTATATCCTGGTATACTACTTTGGAAGAAGACTTTGGCTTTACCTGGCCATATCTAGGAACCTCAGGCTTCCAAAACCCTAACAAAGACAACCTATTGCATCTGAAGATTCGCTAGTAACCAGAAATATTGATCATTTAGGCCAGAAGACCAGGAAGAAAAGTGAAACCAAGGAACAAAACACCCATCCAACAAAGAAAAACATAGGAATCAACATCTAGATCTATAGTCATCCCAAACCTAGATGTGTAAACTTCAGGGTAAGAACACAATCAATAACAGAAAGAGCAACATGAACATGGCACCACCAGAACCCAGCTAGCTATCCAAAGACAGAAAGACTTGATAATCCAACACAGCTGAATCACACATACACACACACACATACACATGATAAATAAATAAACTGACCTTTAAAATGACTTTATGAAGATGATAAAGGTCCTAAAAGAGGAAATGAAAAAAAAATCTCTCACAGAAATTGAGAAAAAGACAAGCAAAAAATTGGATGAAATCAATTAAATCCCTAAAGAAATGCTAAGAAGTCCAAGGGGGAAATAAATCAAACATGTGAAGGAAACTGTTCAAGACTTCAAAATTGAAATAGAAGCAATAAGGAAAACACAAACAAAGGGAACCCTGAAAATGGAAAATCTGGGTAAGCAAACAGGACCTACAGATGCAAATGTCAACAACAGAATATACAAGATGGAAGAGAGAATCTTGGGCCTTGAAGACACAAAAGAGTCATCGACCAAAGAAAATGTTAAAACTAAAACATTCCTAACACAAAACATCCAGGAAATCTAGGACACTATGCAAAGATCAAACAAAAGAATAATAAGAATAGGAGGAGGAGAAGAAAACCAGTCCAAAAACTCAGAAAATATTAACAAAATCATGGAAGAAAATTTCTCATCCTAAAGAAGGACATGCCATATAAAGGTACACAAAGCTAAAAGAACTCCAACTAGAATAGATAAGAAAAGAAAATCCTCTCACCATATAATAATCAAAACACTAAACATACAGAACAAAGAAAGGATATTAAAAGTTGTAATGGGGAATGGTCAAGTAACCTATAAAAGCAGACTTATTAGAATAACACCCAGATTCTAAACAGAGTTCCTAAACTTCAGAAGAACCTAGACTGATGTCTTGTAGACTCTAAGAGATCACAGATCTCAGACTACTATAACCAGAAAAACTTTCAATCACCATAGATGAACAAAACAATATATTTCATCTCAAAGTCAAATTTAAACAACATCTATCCACAAATCTAGCCCTATAGAAGGTACTAGAAGAAAAACTGCAGTCAAAGGAAATTAACTATGTAATTACTCCCAGTAATAACACAGGCAATAGATAATTTCATACCAACAAAACCCAAAGAAGAGAAACACATACACTACCAACACCACTGCCAACAAAATAACAGAAATTAAGAGTCATTTGTCATTAATATCCCTCAATATCAATTCACCAATAAAAGACACAGGCTAACAAAATGGATAATAGATATAAAAATATGATCTATCATTCTGCTCTATACAAGAAACACACCTCAACATCAGAGATAGACATTATCTAAGAGTAAAGGCTTGGAAAAAGATTTTCCAATCAAATGGACCCAAGAAACAAGCTGGCATAGCTATTCTAATATCTATATAAGATATCTAATATCTAATAACAAAATAGACTTCCAACCAAAATAAATTAAAAGAGATGGGGAAGGACATTTCATATTCATCAAAGGAAAATTCACAATTCTGAACATCTATGCCACAAATGCAAGGCACCTACATTTGCAAAAGAAACATTATTTAAGCTTAAATCACTCATTAAACCCCACACATTAATAATGAGAGACTTCAACACCCCATGCTCACCAATGGACATGTTATCCAGTCAGAAACTAAACATAGAAATAACAGAAGGAACAGAAGTTATGACTCAAATGGACCTAATAGACATCTGCAGAATGTTTCACCCAAACACAAAGGAATATACATTCTTCTCTGCACCACATAGAGTATTCTCCAAAACTGATCACATACTCATCCATAAAGCAAGTGTCAACTGAAATATCCCCCTTTATCTTATCAGAGCAAAATAGATTAAAGCTACATTTCAATAACATAAACAATAGAAAGCCTACATCATGGAAACTGAACAACTCTCTGAGTTACCACTGTGTCAAGGTAAAAATAGAAAAAGAAATTAAAGACTTCCTAGAAGTCATTGAAAATGAACGCGCAACATACCCAAACTTATGACACATGATGAAAGAGGTGCTAAGAGGAAAGTTCAGAGCACTAAATGCCTTCATGAAGAATTTAGAGAGATCTCACACTAGTGAATTAACAGCAAATCTGAAAGCTCTAGAAGAAAAGGAAGCAGATTGACCCAGGAGGAGTAGAAGGTAAGAAACAATTAAACTGAGGGCTGAAATCAAATAGAAACAAAGAGAACAATTGAAAGAATCAATAAAACAAAGAATTGGTTCTTTGAGAAAACCAACAAAATAGATAAATTCTCATTCAAACTAACTAAAACACACAGAGAGAATATCCAACTTAGCAAAATCAGAAAGCAAAAGGGGGACATAACATCAGAAACCAAGGAAGTCCAAAGAATCATTAGGTCATACTTTGAAAACCTGAAATTCATAAAATTGAAAAATCTAAAAGAAATAGACTATTTTCTTGATAGATACTAATTAACAAAGTTAAATCAAGATCAGATAAACAATTTAAATAAATCTATAACCCCTAAAGAAATAGCAGTATTCATTAAAAGTCTCTCAACTAAAAAAAAGTCCAGGGACAGACAGTTTTAGTGCAGAATTCTACTACATTTTCAAATAAGAGCTAATATCAGTATTCCCCAATTAGTCCACAAAAATAGAAACAGAAAGAACATTATCAAATTCTTTCTATGAGGCCATAGTTACCCTGCTGCCCAAATCACCCAAAGACCCAACAAAGAAAGAGAATTAGAGACCAATTTCCTTCATGAATGTTGATGCAAAAATGGCTACTAAAATGCTGGCAAACCAAATCCAATAACATATCAAAAAGATCATCCACCATGATCAAGTTGGCTTCATCCCAGAGATGCAAGGATGGATCAGCATATAAAAATCTGTCAGTGTAATCAACCATATAAACAAACTGAAAAATAAGGCATGATCATCTCATTACGTGTTGAAAAAAAATCTTTGACAAAATCCAGTACCCCCTCATGATAAAAGTCGTGAAGATCATGATGCAAGGGGCATGCCTAAACATAATACAAGCAATAAACAGTAACACCAAGTTTAGGGAACAGAAATTCAAAGCAATTCCACTGAAATAAGTAACAAGACAAGGTTGTCCACTTTCTCCATATTCATTCAACATAGTACTTGAAATTCTAGTTACAGCAATAAAAAAACTAAAGAAAATCAAAGAGATACAAATTGGAAAGGAAGAAGTCAAAGTATCATTATTTGCAGATAATAGGATAGTGTACATAAGAGACCCCAAAAATTCTATGAAGGAACTCCTACAGCTGATAAACATCTTTAGTCAAATGACTGTATCCAAGATTGACTCAAAAAATCAGTAGCTTTCCTATATACAAAAGATAAATGGGCTGAGACAGAAATCAGGAAATCAACACCCTTTACAATAGCCTAATATAAAATTCTTTGGTGTAAGTCTAACAAAGCAAGTGACAGACTTGTCTGACAAGAGCTTCAATTCTTTGAAGAAAGAAATTGGAGAAGGTATCAGAAGATGGAAAGATCTACCGTGTTCATGGATCAATAGTATTAACATATTAAAATGGCCATCTTTCCAAAGCAATCTATAGATTTAATGCAATCCCAATTATAATCCCAACACATGGTATTCCCATTAAAGCAGACATGTGGATCAATGGAATGGAATAGAATACCCATATGTAAATCCACACACCATGGTCACACAAGTTTTGACAAAAAGTCAAAATTATACAGTGGAAAAAAGAAAGCATCTTCAACAAATGGTGCTGGTCTAACTGGATGTCGGCATGTATAAGAATGCAAATAGATCCATATCTATCACCCTGCACAGAACACAAGTACAAGTGGATCAAAGATCTCAACATAAATCCAGTTACACTGAACCTGATAGAAGAGAAAGTGGGAAATAGCCTTGAATACATTGGTACAGGAGACAGCTTCCTGAACAGAGCACCAATCACATAGGCTCTAAGACTGACAATGATAGGACCTCATGATACTTAAAAACTTCTATAAGGCAAAAGACACCATCAGTAGGACAAAATGGCAGCCTACAGAATGGGAATAGATCTTCATCAACCCCACATCTGATAGAGGACTGAAGAGTGATTAATAAAAACTCAGAGCTATAAACTGGGGTTCAATCTGAAGATCCAAAAAGGAAGCAGCCAGTCACTGGTTCTTACCTTGACCTCAGTCCGAGATGACAATCCTGTCTCCAGGAATCTCAGAATGCGACTGTGACTGAGAACTGTCTCCTCCCGTTTTATAATCCTCTCTAGTTTTTGGATTAAAGGAGTGCACCACTGGGATTAAAGGCATATACCACCCGGTTTCTATGGCAACTAGTGTGGCTACTGGACATCAACAAACCAATTAAAAGTAGGGTACAGATATAAACAGAGAATTCTCAATGGAGGAATAACAAGTGGCGAAGAAATACTTTCAGAAATGTTCAACGTCTTTAGTTATCAGAGAAATGCAAATCAAAATGACTTTGAAATTCCCATGTTACACTTGTTTGAATGGCTATCATCAAAAACACAAGTGACAGCTCGTGCTGGAGATGATGTGGAATAAGGGGAACACTCCTCCATTGCTGGTGGGAGTGCAGACTTGTCTAGCCACTTTGGAAAGCAGTATGGTGGTTTTTCAGAAAACTGGGGAAAAATTAGATGTTTTAAGGAGACTGAACTTTTAAAGACTATGGAACCTTTAAATTTGTATGTGTTTTATATTGTGATATTAATATTAACATTTAAAGGTGCACTCCTTTAATATTGGGGACAAATGAGAAAGGAAAGTTTCTAATTGAATAGTGATGTGTCTGTGTATCAAGCTAACAATGGATCAATTATGCTGGCTAGTGTTATATCAACTTGACACAAGCTAGAGTCATTTTGAAAGAGGAAACCTTGAGTGAGAACATGCCTTCACCAGATTGGTCTGTGGGCAAGCCTTGATTGATGACTGATGTGAGAAGATCCAGCTCATGATGGACAGTACCACCCCTGGGCTGGGGTCCTGGGTTCTGTTAAGAAAGCATGATTAGCAAGCCACGAGGAGCAAGCTAGTAAGCAGTGTTTCTCTATGACCTCTGCTTTGGGTCCTGCCTTCAGATTCCTGCCCTGACTTCCCTTAGTGATGGACTGTTACCTGGACATGTAAGGACATAAATCTTTTCTTCCCCAAGTTGCTTTTGGTCATGGTCTTTTCTTACAACAACAGAAACTCTAAAGAAGATGATGGGTGCAAAAAATAATCTCACTTGAAACTCAAACTTCCAGTGAGCATTTAATTTTTATTTTATTAAATGAATAACAATCTGCCCTTGGGATATTTATTTCACTTTCTTGAATCTCAGTTTTTCTGTAAGGACAATGATACCTACTTTTACACAGTTTTAGAAAAGAATACATAAAATAACTCTGTGAAAGGGCCAACACACATTTCAAAGGGCAAAAGATATTACATATACCTGGTTAATTTATCCATTAGTGTGTTAGAAAATTCTCTCATCTAAGCAGATTACACACTACACTGTTTAAGATGGATCCTCAGGCATACAGACATGGAATTCCGGGAAGAGCCCTATAATTGGTATAGAGCTGAAAGAAAGTTGTAATGTATGTTTCAACCTGGTATCAAAATCAGCTCCGTTCTAACTAGCTGAGGAGACAAAGAAGACAGAAAATAAATCCCACTGAGTACACATTTGCTACAGCAGCACCAACATTGTCACTCCTCATGGTGTGACCAACAGTTACTGTCTAGTAACATCAACTTGCTTCCAAGTACTGTTACATGTCTGGGTAAAACAAAACCCTAAAGAACCCTGGGATATTCTTTAAGAACCTAAGAAAGTTTAGAAGGAAGGGATGTATGCTTATCTTGTTATAATGTAACATTGTATTATCATAATAATATATCACTATGATATATTATATAATATTATATATATTTTATCATTATAATGCTACATTATAGCAATATAAACATAAAGATAAAAGGAATAAAGCTGGGAAGCATCGTAAGCTATTAAAGTGGAACAAGTTGTTACTGGTGATGCCTTCAAGGCATTCAAACTTCTTCAGACATTGCCATCTCCTCCAGCTTACCCCCTCCCTTTCTGTTTATTCCTCAGCTTTAGGTAACAGTCAGTGCAATTTTTCCCTCTTCTAGAAATGTCTCTTGAACTGTACTAATATTCCCATTATCTTGAAGTTATAAGGTATCATTACATGATTATTTAGAATGGGAATCTAAATAAAATAGCTAAAAGAATTGCTGGTGTAAGAAATATAACCCTCATTCTCATTTAATAATTAATCAGACAAATTCACGCTTTCCCAAACTGCTTTCCTTTCATGCCACGATATCAAAATTAATGAGCAATTCAACTAATTTCCCTCAGCTGGAGCCTAAAACCCACAGTACCCAGTTCTGACAAGAAATATTTAATTTATTTTAATAGAAGCTGAAAAAAGTGGAAAAGGAGCCAGTGATTTATGTTCGTCCTCCAAGGTCTTCTGTCTTAGCCCCAGAGATAAATATACTCTTCTCAGACATGAGTCTGGTACATAGGTGACCTCACAGGGGCTGAAAAAGAAAGCAGAATCTGCCAGGGAGGCAAAAAGTAAAAATAAAAATAAACAAGGGGCCATTGCTGAGATTTGTGTCATATCTGAGCTGGGTGGTAATAGGATAGTTAGGATATGTGTGTGAGCCTCTCTCTATGCAGCTGCTTCAGTGGCCTGCTATCCATTTCTCTCTCCGCTCTAAAAGGTCACTCTGTGGATAAGCCCAGTCACTCCAAAAGAGATGTACCCCCCCTCAGATGTAGACAATAGCCACTTTTAAGAAAGATGGCTTGGACTGTGTTTGGCATCATAGCTGGTATCTTGTAAGCCATTGACAACATTGGTAGGGCCATCATTGTGGTTATGCAGAGAATTTCAGGAAAGTTCTTGCCCCAAAGAGCTGAGGATCAGGCTCCTCTGCCAACAAGTCTGAGAAACACAGAGTCTTTACTTCTCTTTAGTCCCTTTCTGCTTGTGGAGGAAGATGAGCTATAGAACGCTCATTTACCCTATGCAGAGTTACGGAGACCCCTCTCCCTACCAGAAGTAACCAAAGGAAAGATAATTCACAAGACTTGGCTCTTTTCAGCATCTGCCATTGGAAAACATTTTAATATAAATTTTACAATAGGTGATTTAAAAGGCACCACACATAGAGAACAGAGCAAAACAATGCAAACAGATTTGTAAACAAGTCAGAGTCACCCGGTTGGTGTTGGCAATCACGTCTTGGTTCTGGCCACTCCCGTTGCTGTTAAGATGTAAAGGAATCTGAAAGCATTTGGATCCTCAGAGTCCTTGATCCACTATTTCATCAGCATGGGGTACAGGTGATTTGCAGTTGCTGATCTGTTGAAGTCTACACATTGCTGTCTAGTTTGTAGTTTTTTTTTTAAAGTTTGATTGTGTACAAATAATGAACTCGAAAACTTAAATTAAATCATATGTGATAAGCAACTCTCTTCAGGGGAGGGGGTCCAGGTAAATAATCTCAAAAGCACCCATTCTGGATCACAAGCAGAAGGTCTACAATTTGGGGAAGGTACTTTATTTCTTCCAAGGTCATGGGCCATATGTAAGCCAGTGATGGTTTGTTGACTGTGAGATGTTTTTCCATCTGGCTGTTCTACTTCTCATAGGCTAAGGGGAGCTTCCTCACTCACCTAGGAAGTGAACTGTCCAATCTCATGCTTTGTCTTGGAGTATGGAGTTGACATCGGAGATGTCAAGGAGACAGCTGAGCACCAAGAGGCTCAACTATTCTAGAACCAAGAACCAAGCTTGTTTAAAGCAGAAAAAAAAATCTGCCATGCTCCTGGAATGGAAAATAAGACCTGCCTCTTTTTAGCACTTATTTTCTATCTCTAGGGGAAAAATAGGGTTGAAAAAAAAAATCCTGTGCAATACTAATTGTTTCTATGCAGCTGGTTTTAGAGATCTTATTTTAAAAAAGAAGGTGTCCCCAGTTCTTATGGCATAAAAATGAAAGAGAAGGATACCCATAATGGCATGAAAAGCTTTTGTGAATGTTGTTTCCAAAGGTACTTTTCCACCTCCTGAGTTGTGCAGATTCTTATTGCTGAAGAGAGACACTAACTCCCACAAGAATGTGTGTCAAGGGACTGTCATGTAGAGGGATGTGTCAAGGTGTGCCTTGTGGAGGCAAAAATGTGCTTTGTAAGAGAAAAATTGATAAGCACAGCCTGATTTCAGATCTATTCCAGGATTTTGGTGAGGGATGCACTTCAAGTCCTTCTGCCACACATGGTTATAGATCCACAGGGATGTGTTTTCAGCTTCTTGGTGGCGCCAGCTGCGTTAAAAAATTTGCCTTCTTTGTCTAGACTAGACTCTTAGTAACTGCCATTCTTGTCCTTTTGTCATCCCTTCTCCATTTAACAGCCAAGAAGAACCTTTTAAAAGTCTGGATCAGATATGAGTTTCTCCTGCTGGAAAACATCCAGTGCCTTCCATCTCAGGTGAAATAAAACACAGGCTCCTCACCCTGCTGTCCAGGGCTCTGGATGACCTGCCCTCTGTCTAAGTAGGTAGAAAATTCCAGTCATTACAAAAGGCTATTTCCCAGTGGGTATGCCTTGCTTAGCCAGAGTATTTTCTTTAGTAGAATATTCTTTATTATCAAAGATGATAGGGGAATTTACATTTATGTGCTTAGTAATTTCCAAAGATAACATTAACCAGACTGTTATGCAGTATTTTATTGAGCAGTTATTGAATTATATTTCCTACTTGTCCCTGAATACTGCCATTCAAATGTAAAGATCAAGGTTGTAAACTCATACCTGGCTTCCATTATTTTCAGTCCCAGACACTCAAGTACTTCCTTAGAAGGCAATAATATTCACTATATTGAAAAGCTTCTAGAATAGTTCCTGAATAAGATGTATACTGAAAATGTGAACAAGATGTATACTGAAAATGAAGGGTACTTTGGTCTAAGGACTATTTTAAACTAAAGGCAATTGAGATTTCAACTCTTAGCTGAAAATCAGCAGATGCAGGAAGAATTCTTTGGCCTCCAGTTATCCATCTAAATATTAGATACACATAAATATTGTTTGGAGAAAGAGCCTTCCCGGTTCTCTATAAGAGAGAAAAGAATGTCTCCTTACCATAATGGAAGTAAGAAGTCAACACCAAGGTGGGTGTACACAAACAGACTTTACTGAGAGAATCTGTGTCTTTCCAGGACTGCCCATATACTTCCTAGCCACTTTATCACCATGTTTAATATGATAGTGTGATCATTTTTGAAGCCCTGATTCTCTTTCCTTTGTTGAAAGGGAATGTAATATGATGCATCAAATCACTCTTTGAATTTTAATTTTTGCTGTCAAGAAAATCTTAACAAAAAAGGTGTATTTTCAATTAATTTGTGTATTATAAATTAAATTAGTATTCCTACATTTATTGTTATTGAGAGAGTAGAGAAACTTTTTCTTTCTCGTCAGATGCATTCATGTTCTAATAGGATTTTAAAGGACACCCCCAAAATCTCTGTTATAAAAGGTAGACTAAATCATAGACATAAACAAAACAGTGTAAGAGCAACAACCTTTCACCCAACTGAGGGCTCAACGGGAGAGATTTTCATGGTGATGTGGAGAGCTTTTGATGACCGTGAATTAGTTTTCTTCCTCTGCAAAAGGAGAGGTCAGGTCCATGTTGTCCATTTCCCCATCACCTGAACTCAAGAGAAATGTAAAGAGGCAAAGAAAAACATATGTACAACTGTATGGGAAGACAAGCTTAATTTGAGACCAATTTCAATGGAATGAACAGTTAGACTTCAGGAACTGTGATGTCCCTTAAGTAAGTAAAGAAAGGGTCTTAAAACATGGACGGATAGTAAAACCCAAAGCAATGAGGGAACAGGGTACAACAAGCAGCGAGGTGAATAGGCACCAGGAGAGTGTTAGTGCTTTTTAAAGTCAGGAGAATTTAGGATCCTGTAGAGAGAAGTCTAACGTCTGACAAAGTTGAGTGAGTAACTCAAGGGTGATTTTAAGCTCTTGGACTAAAAGTCATTGCAAGAACTCAATGCATTTGTGTGTGTGTGTGTGTGTGTGTGTGTGTGTGTGTGTGTGTGTGTGTGTGTGTGTGCTGGTGTTTGTTTTATGTATGGAAACAATGTAGAATAAGAGACTGGCTCTGTCAACAAAGAAAGGGAAGCTTCCATTTAGAAAATAATTTAATCCATGGAATTGACTGAGTGTAGAAGGTATTGACTTTTCCTTGACCTTCCTGAGAAAGAGGTCCCTACCGACAGAAGGGTCTGGAAGAATGAACCAGGCTCTGACTGAGAGTGGATTCTTAGACTCTAAAACCAGTTCATAAATCTATTTGCTTTTAACCCAACATAGCAGGTGCAACATCCTCAAAAACTGGGACCTTCAGATAAATGTACCAATGTACTTCAGAAGAAGAAGGCTGAGTGGTAAACACTCCACATGCTGGAGAGCCCAGGGTTTTGATCAAACTGAACTTCTTACTACCAGCTCCTTTTTTAGGTTTTCCAAATTTCCAAACAGTTAACGAAATTCATAACGAAGAATAGAGGCCTTCCTCTACTCTTCCCTAGGATCAAAAGGGAAAATAACAGATGAGAAAAGAAGCCTAGAATAAGGAAGTCGTTTTTGTTGAATCCAGAAAGCAGAATTGCCTCATTGTGTAAGTGGCCATCATTCAAACTATAGTACAAATAAAGATAAAATTATAATACATGTGTTTTTTTTATCACAAATCATTAGTGGGAATATTAATAGCCCTTAATCACTAGAAAGGTCTTGCCATCTGCATACTTTTTTTTCTACTTAATGGAAACAACATCTAATGGAATCTTTTTGTTAACATTAAAAATAAGTAATTCTTACTGTTTAGAAAATCTCTAGTGAAGCAGGAAAGGCAAATTAATCAAAAACAGAGTCACGGATTGGGACCTGCCAGCCTTTCTGCATGCTGGTCATAGTAACATATTTTTCAGCATAGTAGCATGATACACTAAGTAATCCTAGGTTTGCATTTCACAGAACTTTCCTTTAGTCCTGAAGTCTTCATATTGATTTTTTTCTGAGGGGTTCCCTTGAGATGTCGTGCCAACCTCATCATCCTCTACGGACACTCAGTTCACTTGAGGACAATCAATAATCTATTCTGGTCCTGATCAAATCACCTGATGGTTCTGTGATCGTGTGATCCTCCCGTGCTAGAAGCAATCAGGTGGAGAATGATCAGGACATTGAAAGATTAGCCTCATCAGTTACCTGCTGTGATCATCAGCTTTCTGTATATTCATAAGGAAGAAAGAGCTTGCTGATTGTCATTTAAATTACATGAAGATATATTTGTCTTGTGCACCTCCAAGGCATTTAAAGGGGATGTAAGACCACAACACATTAAAGAAGTCAAAGAGATGATTTGTCAAATATTTTCCAAGATGCAGAAGTATATAAAAATCACACTGTGGAGAACATAAGTACATTTTGTGCTTAATCATTTTCAATTTGAAACACAATTTAATCCAGCCAATATTAATTGAGCACTAACTGTGGGCAGAGTTTGTAATGGGAAAATGATGAATAGCTAGTCTTGTCCTCAAAAGCCCAAACTCACATTATAAATGGCACAGCCCAAGGCAGACAACCATGTGCAGTACAAAAAAAGCCATGCAACTTCCAACATTGAAAATATCACAACTGGTACGTTGGAAGAGGAAGAATTCCTAAAAAGGTTTCTGAAAACACAAAAAGCAGAATGACAATTATGAAGGCATACAAATGAGGATTGGAGATTTGAAGGTCTTCTCACCTTGTTACACACATTTGTAGCACATGGCCAGCTTATTCACACTCTACTGCTCTGTTGGAGACTTCTCTTTGGCTAATGGAAGATGCTCAGCAAACATGCAGGCCAGGGCTATAGGGACCAGAGAGATGATATCTCTGAGTGAATCTCAACAGGACAAATGGGGACTTGGCTTCTCAGGTAAGATGACTCCAATGTGTTGAGATACCCAGTAAGACTGGGCTTCAGGTGTCAAGAATGATTGGTGGTCACTGGCAAAGGCTACCTTGGCTTTCTTCCTGTTTCAGGCTTCTTATCTAATGAAAAGCATTTCCTGGCATCATTTCTTAAATAAATGCTGATGCTCAACCTAAAACAACGGACAATCATAAGGTTGATCACTTAACAACCCAGGCAGTGTACTTAAAGATGGGAGGGGATGTAGGACGTAGTGACTTAAAGGAGAAATGTTCCCCATTGATGGATGTGCCTGAACATTTGGTCTCCAGTTGATGGCACTGCTGAAGGAGGTCATGGAACTTTTAGGGAATGGAGCCTTGAAGGAGGGTTCATCTGTATTTCTGTGCTTTGATTGGTTAAATAAAAACGCTGCCTGGGCCATTTGATAGGGCAGGACTTAGATAGGCGGGGAAAAGAAAAGAGGATGCTGGGAAGACTGGGTCAGAGCCAATCGCCATGAAGCTCCCACCGAAGATGGAAGTACTGTAGATCTGTCCGGTAAGTCACCCACCTAGTGGTGACATACAGACTTTTATAATGGGTTAGTTTATGAGGTGAGGGCTAGCC
>JAQHUG010000061.1:4418072-4436748 GCA_028555095.1 Dicrostonyx torquatus | reverse complement strand
TGTTGAGAGTTCTCTGTTTAGGTCTATACCCCATTTTTATTGGATTATTTGTACTTTTTGAAGACTAATTTTTTGAGTTCTTTGTATATTTTGGAGATCAGCCCTCTGCCTGATGTGGGGTTGGTGAAGATCTTTTCCCATTCTGTAATCTGACATTTTATCTTGTTGACTGTATCCTTTGCTTTACAGAAGCTTCGCAGTTTCAGAAGGTCCCACTTATTAATTGTTTCTCTCAGTGTCTGTGCTGCTGGGTATATTTAGGAAGTGGTCTCCTGTGCCAATGCATTCAAGTGTACTTCCCACTTTCTCTTCTATGAGGGTCAATATGGTTGTTTTATGTTGAGGTCTTTGATCCATTTGGACTTGAGTTTTGTGCATGGTGACAGAGATGGATGCATTAGGAAGCAATTTCTTGAAAAAAAATAAAAATGTTATTGAAAATGTGATTCTCAGCAGTAAAAAGTATGACATCTTGAAATTTGCAGGCAAATGGACAGAACTAGGGAAAAAAAACATATTGAATGAGCTAACTTTGACCCAGAAAGACAAATATAAAATGTACTCACTCATAAGTGACATTTAGACATAAAGCAAAGGGTAACCAGCCTACAGTCCACAACCCCAGAGAAGCTAGACAGCAAAGGGAGACATACGTGGATCTACCTAGGAAGGAGGGGAAAAAAAGAAAAAAACAAAAACAAGATCTTCTGAGAAAACTGGGAGTGGGGGGCGGGGCAGGGGAGGAAGGTGGAAGGGGAGTGAGGCAAAAAATCTACAACTCAATAAAAAAATAAATAAAAATAAACTAAAAATAACAAACAAAGAAAATGTATTTGAAGGGAATGTGAGCATCCATCTCCAGCTGGCAGCTGGTCTTAGCAGGGTCTTCAGCATGGTACCAGCTCTGGGGTGATGACAACATGAACAAACAAGCAAGAGGCTCATAGAGTCTTCCCTCGCAGTTCGCAGAGCCGCTGAAGCCAGCCAACCTGTGCGGTGGGAGACCCTTGTGCTAGGCTGTGGAAATGAAGACTGGGTGACAGATGTTGGAGTTGCCAGAGCCGGCAGAGCCGGCAGACATCTGCCAAAGAGAGCTAGATACAGGGCGTGGATCCAGCTAATGAGAGGGAAGTGTGTTGCAGGCAACAAAACTGGAGGTTTAAGAACCCTTAACCCTAAAGCTCCAGACACTGACTGAATGTGAAGTTACAGGATTTGTTGTTTGCCTGCTCAAATTTGGTTTTCGTTCAGTATTTGCTCACTATTCCCCATTTCCCCCTTTAGGAATGGGGATGTGTATTTTATTCCATTGTATGTTGGAAATACATAGTTTCCTTTTCACTGTACAGGGGGCCATAGTAAAGAAAGTGCCTTGCATCTCAGCAGGTATTTTGGACAGAGAAGCAGTGCTGAGACTGTCTAACACCACGGAGACTTTTAAAGTTGGGCTAAATACATTTTTCATTATGATGTGGCCACGAGCCTATGGGGGTCTGGGAGTGAAATGTGATGGTTTGAATGAGAAATGTCTCCCATAAGTGCATGTGTCTAGACTCTTGTTCCCCTGTTAGTGGCGCTGTTTGTGTCGGTTATGGAGCCTTCAGGATGTGGAGCCTCGCTCTAGGGAAGTGCATCATAGAGGGGAGGCATTAGGACTTCATGGCCTCACAGTATTTCCCACTCACTGTCTGTTGGCTTCCTGTGTGAGGAAAACATGATCCTCCCAGTTTCCTGCTGCTAAGCCTCCCTTCCACCAGGAACTCTCTCTCTCTGGAACCACAAGCCAAAGCAAACTTTTCCCCCACAACACACCTGGCTAGGATCTTTTATAACAGCAACGGAAAAGTAACCAACGCTGGATGTGTAGGACAAATAGCAAGAGCAAACACAGGGTTTGGCTTTTGCTCAAGGCCAGAAATCATACAAAACACTACATTTAAAATTCTACTTCTCAGAAAAATTTTCTGCAATTTGTGCCACTGGAAGCCAAAGGCATGGGGGGTGAACTAAGTTATAGATGGTCACACGTCTATTGGATGAGGGTTCAAGTCTCTCTCTGTGATGCAGGAAGCAATGTTATGCTGTTCTCCAGTGGTTTTTGAGCTATTACATATAACAAATGGAGAGTTCTTCCTCCCTGGGGGAGTGGTTCTGACACCGCAGAAGTAGAAGGCAAGGAAAATTAAGATGCTGCAATCAAAGTGTGATTGAACGATTCTGAGGAATTCAACTGGGCCTCTGAATGGTAAGGTACTATTCAGTATGACTCCACACACCATACTACAGCTTCCGCAGATGCTGCTTCTCCTTCTCCTCCTCCTCTTGCTGTAGGAAATCCTGCAGCCAGTAGTTATCCACTCACTGGGGCTTGGCCTCTTACTATTCATGCCCATATAAAGCGTATGGTCGGCCTCTTTTCCGGCAGTGGGATTCGGTTTCTGTTCTCCGCACCAGCACCTCTGCTGGATTCTGATTTGTGAGTCTACCCCTAAATAAATAAATATCTATTATTCTCAATTCTGAGCTAGTGTGGTGGTGTAGGAGGGTTCTTCTGTATTTTGGGTTACTCTCATTGGTGGAATAAAGGACTGCCTGGTCTGTAAGATAGGACACAGCCGTTAGGTGGGCGGCGTAGACAGAACAGAGTTCGGGGAAGAAAGGAAGTGTGGCAGATGCCATGATCCTCCAGCCCAAGATGGATGCAGGTTAGATTCTTCTGATAAGTCACCACCTCGTGGTGACATACAGACTTTTATAATGGGTTAGTTTAAGATATAAGAGTTAGCCAAGAAGAGGCTAGTGATAATGGGCCAGGCAGTGTGTTAAATGAATCCAGTTTGTGTGTAATCATTTCGGGCATAAAGTAGTGGCTGCGGCCGGGAGCCAGGTGCTGGGAACAAAAGGGCCCACGTTCCTCTCAGGTGCTGGGAATACAGCCCCACCTATTACAACAGTGTGGGATTTCTTTTAAGTGTCCTTCTTCATCTGGCGCTCACATGGATTCGGACTCCACGCCTACCAGGTGGATGGCCCAAAGGCCTAGCGGGTACACGGCCTAGAAATTCTCCCAACCCTGCCCACTTGGCTTGCTTTTACTCAAGCGGTTTTGTGTAGAACCCCCGCCATGGCGGAGCTTACTGCCTGAGATAACTGGGAAATTTCCCAAGCGCATTCACGACTGCCACATCCCCTGGTGTGGTTCTTTGCTGCATGGCGGCATCTGCAGCTTCCGGTTTCTGCTCCGTGCCCATGAGTTCTAGGTTTCTTGCTCCGTGTATGGAATTGATTTAATTGCTTTTTCTTTGTCAAGCAAAGCATATTTCTTGGTATTTAACCAGTACCAAGGTGGGGCAAACCAAAGCAACTCACTCCCTGCAACATCCTCTTCTTCTTTGTTATCTGTTTTTATTTTCTTTTGTTTCTTTGGTTTTATTGAGGGGGTTGTAAGGACAGAGGGTGGTTGTGAGGAGATGGGGAGATAAGTTCTGTCAGAATGCATGGTGTGAAATCCACAAAGAAACAATGAAAGTAAAACAAAACAAAACCAAAAAAAAAAAAAAACTAGGACTAAAGTTTCAAGTAATCAGATATACCTCAACCAGAGCCCTAGCCTCCTCATTGCTACTTCTGAGACACGGAGTGAGCTACCTGTTTTCTGAGTTTCATGGTTATTATGGAACAATACAAGGTATTCATAAGGTGCTGTAAAAATGGGCAAAATGTAACGGAATTTGTGCTTTCCCTGCCATATTCAAAATTCACTGGTATCATTAAAACCTAGAACTCTCTGTACACAGAGTGACTTTTAACTTTTTTTAATGACAAAGTCTGACTTTGTAGCCAAGGCTGGCCTTGCATCCAACTTGTGGCCAACAACTAACCTCAAACTCAGTATCCTTGTGCCCTCGGCTTTACTGCTGGTACTGCAGACAGGTGTTTGCACATCTGTTATAGTGTTCACGTTAGACCTCATAAAGCCTAGCCTTTTCCTCAGCTCCTCCCGAAGCTCAAGTTTACAAAGTGTGAAATTGCTTTATTGATTATTGGGATAACAGATTGAGTCTCCCTAATCTCAAAATCTGATATGCAAATCACTGCAAAATGTGAAATTCTTTGAGTTCTGCATATAATGAACCAAAGCCCAAATGCAGGCTAGGAACCAGAGGAATAGCTCAGTGGGTAGAGCACTTGCATAAGAAACTGTTTCTGGATTCCAGCACTCACATAAAAAACTGAGGGTGAGTGACCAAACCTGGAGCCCTACCACTGGGGGGATAGGGAGGAGTGGCGACAGGGATATTACTGGGTCTTGCTGGCAACCAGCCTAAATTCAGGTACAGTGAGAGACTGTGTGTTAAGGCAAGAAAGTGTAAATTTATAGAGCAGGGAACCTGTTGTAGGAGGGTGTGGGTTGTGTTCCCAGCACCTGAGAGGAATGCAGACCCTTTTGTTCCTTCCGGCCTGGCTCTCGGCCGCCAGCTAGCTTATGCCCGAAATAATTACACACAAACTGGATTCATTTAACACACTGCCTGGCCCATTATCACTCTTCTTGGCTAACTCTTACATCTTAATTAACCCATTATAAAAGTCTGTATGTCACCACAAGGTGGTAACTTATCAGAAGATTCTAACCTGCATCCATCTTGGGCCGGAGGATCATGGTGTCTGCCACACTTTCTTCTATCTTACCACCTTCCGTTCTGTCTACTCCACCCACCTAAGGGCTGTGTCCTACTCTACAGGCCAGTCCTTTATTCAACCAATGAGAGCACAGAAATACAGAAAGGACCCTCCTACACCAGGAACCCAATGTCTTCCTCTGGCCTCTCTAGGTTCAGGTACCCATGGATATGAATACCACACACATACACACACACACCTTTCCACTCCCACACAAAGGCATGAACTACTATATGAAATTACCTTCAGGTATATGTATAAGACATGCATGATATATAGAAATTAATTTCCCATTTAGACTAGGGTCCCATCCACAAGATGCCTCATTATGTATAAACATATACTCCAAAATCTGAAAATAATTTAAGAGACACTCATCATGTACATGTGATGAACATAGATATGCATTCTCATTAACATATGTGTTCAGATCTATTTCTGAAACATTTTTGGCTTCCTAAGACCACCAGCCAGTAGTTCAGTAGCAATATGGTCACACTAGAAACACTGTCACATGTGAACCAAGGCACAGTTTGCTCATGCTCTGGAAGGTGCTCTCATAGGACCCCACCAACTTAAGTTCCTGGGCACTGCTGCAGTGTTTGGCCTGTATATGTGTGTGCAGAAGTCAAACAAGGCATGACTCGTTACTGAAAACTCATAGTCCATATGTTCAAGAAGCCAAATGAGGATCATTTGTTTTTGTTTGTTTGTTTTATATATATATATATAAAATGATATTCTAGATTACTCTTTATATTAACACAGTGTCTTTTTGCCTTAAGTAGAACTTGAGACATTGGATTTCTCCAAATAACCACCCATAAGCTGTGGACACTTTTTTATTGCAGTAGGACTTAATTAGGGAAAAAGAATTTTGCACATAATCTCGATCTATGCTTATCCTTGAAAGAATTTGGAATAAATTCGAGCCACATTTTCTTGCCTCTGAAGCTTCAGCATGTAATTTTACCAGAGAGAGAGTTGAAAGGACTTGAGTGTGTATATTGTTGAGAAAGAAGGATGTGGTAATGTTTGAAAGAAGCAGAAAAACAGATCATGATGTTGTAGCCACACATTGGGGTGTCATCGGTTAGGTTCCAGCCTTGATGGGGTTCACATGTTCCAGGGTGCTGGCATGTGGATTAGAATAATTAGATAGGAGAAACAGAGATATGAAAGAAATGCAGAGACATAGGATAGAACTGGGAGGGCTATCCGGTACTAAGACTGAATATGCCTGCTTTTATTTTCCTTATGCTTATATACCCCAATACAAAAAGGGGAGAAGAGGCAAAAGACTGCTTTTCAATGACACAAACAGAATAATTGCTTGCTTCAGTACTTGAAATATCAAGCAAATATATTCTTTAGTTAAGTGCTAGGCCTCCTTAGCCATATTCCCCAGGGAAAGGTGAGTGTGCTATCTGCCCGTTCTGCAGCCCCACAATGCAAGACAGTCAGATCTGCAACCCCATACACAGGACAATCGGATACAATAGGGAGTCAAGTCAAAGCAGCATCAGATTATATAGGTTAAGTGACATTGTGTGATGTGGAGATACAGCCAATGAAAGACAGTCAAGCTCTCCCTCTGGCTGGAGGGGAATCTACCTAGATTTTGCTGTCTCATCCTCAATGAGTAGCTTTGAGACTATCTTTCAAACTCGAGCCAGGCTTTCCTCTGTCCTACAGGCCTCCAGGTACAGGCCCTGAAATAATTTTGGCCCAAAAGTTAAGTATTCTGTTGTTTAGGCAGGACATGCCACAATCACACCTTAGACAAAACATTCTGTAGGCAGTCACTCCCTGGGTCAAACCTCCTCTTATTCTTGAAAGAGCAGGAACAGGCTTGAATTCTTTGAGCTTTGGTCAAGGTGGAGTGAATCCACCTCTATGGACACTCTTCATATCCAAAATACCAAGTAACCACACCCTAGGTCAGGATATCTTGTTTGTAGCCACTCCTTAAGTCAGACTTCTTGTCAATAACTATGAAATAGCAAGAGTAGGCATAAGCTCTTGACCTTCACTCAAGGTGGAGAAGACCCACTTCTGTGGGCCCCCACAACGTGAGTCCTGCTGTACAAAACAGTCATGACCGAAGAGAAAGAAAATGACATCCCTAAAGAAAGGTGCTACAGGAACAAGAGTGGCAAACTAGGAACAATTTAGGAGTGACGTTGAGAGAAAACTGGCCCAGGAAAACTGGAATGGTTGAGCACCATTCCAAGCTGCCATGAACTCATCCACAGTGCTAGAGCAGAATCATGCTCATACCCTAGAGTCCAGACTTCACAGTGCACAGCAGGTAGACTGTGGGCTCCGAAGTGCTGAGCTTAGCTATGTCATCTCCCTCTCTGACTTTTTCCCAGCTTCCTTTTCTTAGTGGGAGGAAAACCAAACCTTCAGCATGGCTTCTAAAGCCCATGTGCTATGTCACTTCCTACTGTTCCACCCTCCTCTCTTCACTGATCCTTTCAGCCAAAGATCCTTCCCAGGGATCCTTCTTTGGGTGAGTCTTCCACCATGCATTATTTCCAGATGCATATAAAGCCTTTGCTTGTATTGAAAGATTTTTCCTCTATTTCTCTTTGCTGAGGAGCTGGCTGATGTTCTTTTTAGACTGTAGACAAGGAACGATTCTGTAAAGGAGGGACCCCTGTCTCCATAGAGTTGTTCCATGTTCACAAAAAATTCTGTTCCTTGACTTCTTTCAGCTAAACTTCAGGGAGTGGCCACCAGGGACATAGTAGCTATTACACCATCGCACTACTTGACAGCAGAATGGACTAATTGGTGAAGGGAGAATAAGAAATTTGTTCACAAGGATTTGTATCAGATTTGATAGCCATTCTGTCATTAGTTTGAATTTTGGAGAAAAACAATTGCTTGCTCTATTTAAGAACTCCCATTTGTCTCTTCAGCATTAATCTTGTTTTTAGAATGATTATTATTGTTTTGGGACAACAATCCTTCATCCATCCTTGTCTTTATTCCATGGACTCTAAGTTGTTTTAAAAATGAAATCAGCAAGTAAATGCTCCAATTTTGTGGTTTGGTTCACTTTTCAGTTTCTCTCATCTTGCCTTGCCAAACATTGTAAATGGTTTGAAGAAAATATACATTTTGAATTTATATTGCTCTTATCTGCAGAGTTGTAAGGTCTTAAATAAAAGGTCAGCCCATATATTAATACTTACAAATAGCTTTCTGGGATACAAAATATGTGCATTTGAAGGCCCATTAAGACAAAGATGCTATAGTCAGTTCACAGGACAGCAACATGAGTGCCCCTTTCCAAAAATCAGAAGTTTTGATTAAACTCTTTGACTGAGGTGAATTTCTACAGGAAACTCTGCTGTTCTAAATGCAACAGCAGCACCTGTTTGGCAGATACATGGATTTTGGAAAGGTCTCCTTTTAAAATCCTGAGGCTTTAAAACACTTGCAAATGGAGACACAAACCTGGCTGTCTGTGACTGCCTCAGAGAGTCAGCTGCATCTCCAGGGGAGCCTCTCCCCAGATAAGCACCTAGGAGACTTAGATCTCCCCACAGCCTCAAGTTTGTGCTGTGCCCCATGGAGTCTGATGTGCTGTAATTTTTTTCACTTCAGAAATATTCTCTAATTTCTAGTGGAATATTTTCTTTGACCCATGGGTTCTTTCAAGATGGAATATTTGGTTTCAAATATTTGCTCGTTTTCTAATTATTGTTTGAAATAGATTTCACCTTGAGTTCACCTGTGATAAGAGAATGCCTCTCTGCTGGGTGCCAATCCTTTCCAGTTTTTGAAGATGGCCAGAAGTGTTCGTATACAAAGACTGGCATTACTTTATAACTGAGACATTGTCTTCATATATCGTGGTGGCTGGCTTCCAGCTCCCTCCTTCTGTATTCCTCGTTGGCCTTGGGCTTGTAATTCTCTTGCCTCAGCCTCCCAACTGTGGGATTACAGGAGTTTCTGCATGCTCACTTTGTAAAACTCAACAATCTTTGTAAACGCTCCATCAGAAAATGCGTATTCCTTACGTCTATGTGTTCTCATGTCAGTTAGATCAAGTTCATCAACTGAATTAGTCAATTAGCTAATAAGTGATTGATATTGTCAGATCAACCCACTCCTCCCGCAAGTAACCCCACTTCAATAATTGGTTCACCAGGCTGGGCTTGGATGGATTTTTTTTTAAAAATCTCTTGTGGCCTTTTCTTTATGGAACAAACAGAAATAGACTCCCCTAGAAAAGTCACAAAACAGAATACTAAATATTAAGAAAAATTCTGTCCTATACATGGGAGGCCAAGGCAGCATTCAGTGCCACTTAGGTTACAGAATGAGGGATTGTCTTTAAAAAAAATACCAAAAGCAAAACATAAAAGGTGAGCATAGTTTTAGGAAAAGTTGTTATTTTAATTATCAAACATGTATCCTATGATTATCATTCCTTTTTCTATTATTGGTTTTGTTGAATTCTACATTTTTCTCTGCTCTCCTTCCTGTCTCTCCCCTTCCCTTCAACCCTCTCCCAAGGTCCCCATGCTCCTAATATACTCAGAAGATCTTGTCTTTTTTTACTTTCCATGTATATTACATTCATATATGTCTCTCTTAGAGTCCTCATTGTTGCCTAGGTCCTCTGAGATTGTGATTTGCAGGCTGGTTTTCTTTGCTTTATGCTTAAAAACCACTTATGAGTGAGTACATGTGAGAATCGTTTTACCTCACTCAATATGATGTTTTCTAGCTCCATCCATTTGCCTGCAAATTTCAAGATGTTATTTTTTTCTGCTGTGTAGTACTCCATTGTGTAAATATGCCACATTTTCCTTATCCATTCTTTGGTAGAGGGGCATTTAGGTTGTTTCCAGGTTCTGTCTATGGCAAATAATGCTGCTATGAACATAGTTGAGCACATGTCCTTGTGGCTTGGTTGAGCATCCTTTGGATATATACCAAAAGTGGTATTACTGGGTCTTGAAGAAGGTTGTTTCCTAATTTTCTGAGAATGCCACACTGGCATCCAAAGTGGCTGTACCAGCTTGCATTCCACCAGCAATGCAGAAGTGTTCCCTTTACCCCACAACTTCTCCAGCATAGGTTGTCATCAGTGTTTTTGATCTTGGCCATTCTTTTTTGTTGTTATTTATTTATTATGTATACAATATTCTGTCTGTATGTATGCCAGCAGGCCAGAAAAGGGCACCAGACCCCATTACAGATGGTTGTGAGCCGCCATGTGGTTGCTGGGAAATGAACTCAGGACCTTTGGGAAAGCAGGCAGTGCTCTTAACATCTGAGCCATCTCTCCAGCCCTGATTTTGGCCATTCTTATAGTTGTAAGATGGAATCTCACATTGTTTTGGTTTGCAATACCCTTCCTTTTTTGAAAAGATTTATTTATTTATGTGTATGTATGTATGTCTGTGTGAGTGTGTATCACTTGTGTGTGGATGCCTATAGAGGACAGAAGAGGGCTTCAGATTCCTTGGAACTGGGGTTACAGGCAGTCGTGAGCCTTTTGACACAGGTGCTGGAATCAGAACTCAGGTCCTCTGGCAGAACAGCAAATACTCTCAACTGCTGAGCCATCTCTTCAGCCCCTGTTTACTGCTCCCCATCACTTCCTGTTTTAACACAGCAACACTGTGTTTTCTGTCTTTCTTCTTGGCGAGAGGGTCATTCAGCCATCTAACAGCATAGAGTTTGTCCGATCCATTCTTACAGTCTTTGTCTTCTTGGCGTGCTCATGTTAGATGCAGTTGATATTTCGGTTTTGTTGTTGCTGCACCGTGATGATCGTTGTTGTTTATTATTTCTCTTTGTGTTTTTTTGATTGTTTTCTATTTCTTTCATCTATAAATAATATACACTTACATTATTAATTACACTCGAAATTATAGTAGCCATCCTTGACTTGTGAGTCACCTCTTGGAGCTTTTCAACTTCCCAAGCTTGCAAAGATATGAAGATTCTATTCATTCTTTTTTTTTTTTTAAATTTCACTCTGGATGTGTATTTTAATTCTCTATGTATTTTAAGTCCAAAATGTCATTTTTATTGTGTTATAAAGTCAAGGTTAGCTTTTATTTGCCTCACATGTTTACCATTTAACGATTCTCTATTTCCTAAAATTTCATGGCTCTGACTGTAACAATCTATCACCTGAAGATCTTCCTTAGACTCTCTCAGTGTTCCTCTGGTAGAAAACATTTTGATAGAAAATACATTTATCTTTTTTACTTTTGTGCTTTCAAATCTTTTTTTTTATTTTAAGGTAAGTATATATTTACAAGAAGGTTAAAAAAAAAAAAGGTAGTGTAAACCTTTTTCTTTCAGTTTGCCCTAGCAATTACAATTACACATTGTGTAATCGTGTTAGAATTCTAAAACAGTTCCCTAAGATCCCTGCACTGCGAATATTCAGTCAATGGTAGTTTGAGTTCTCCTTGGAGAGAACTATGCAGATATCATCAAGGTCATGGAGCTGAAAATAGGAAGAAGGTCTTAGATTGTCCACGTGGTCTTAATCTAATCACTAGCACTCTAGAAAACAAAGGCCCATCTCCAAGGAGAAGCAGATCAGTGGTGTAAGAGGACCAGCAGAGCAGAGATGTCGTCTTGGGGCTTATGCTGGTACATTTCTCTGGCTGCAGAACATATGTAGTGTAAAACAGAAGTTTTTTGATCTATCATAGTGAAGGAAATAAAGCAGCCTATGATTAAAGTTTGTCTTGAATTCAGTTGTCAAGTTGAATGAGGTTATTGCTCTCACTTGATATTTACAGTAGAAACTCGTTGTCCTTTGGCTAATAATGGGGTACTAAGAAGGTGGAAAGACGCGCCTTTATCACTTCACTCTCAGAAGTCCTCTTGGCAATGGATCTTCAGTATTAGGTTGTATTAGGTTGCACGGGTTTAGGCATTTCTATTGGATTTTCATGTGTCTAAGATTCTGGAATAATAGAGTCCATAGTCTTGATATTTCTGAAATAATCAAGTCATCTAGGATTCACTCAAATGAAGGAAACTCATAATTTTTTCATGGATTTTTCTTTGAAGAAAACCCAAAAGCTTTAGACAGTAGCCTCAACTCCAGCTAGAACTGACTCCCTTAGAGCTCCTTAGAGCTGCCCCCATATGGTGTCACAGTCAGCCAAAAAGGGAGTCACTTGTTGTTAAATAGTCACAGATTAGTAATTTAGAAATGGACAGAATTTGTCTAGCTTCTAAGCTCTGCTTAATTTAGCCATTTGTTTGATCTTTCAAAATCTATTTCTCCATTTCAAATGGATTACTATATCCAAATAGACATTGTGAAATTTAAATTAGAGCATAAAAACACTGTATTTAGCAAACTATGTGATTTACCATACTTTATCATCCTTATTTATTATAAGGAAAGAAACATTTATCTTACGTAGAATGTGTCTTCATTCAGTACTCCCGAAATGTCACATAAAGAATGGTCCCCATAGACTGATGTCTGTGAATTTCTATTGACACGAAACCACCTTTCGTGTGAGACTTACATGTTAATCCTAAGTCTGGCAATCTAACACGCAATTTTAGAAAGACAGACATATTAAAGTAGGCATGATGCTAAACAAACCTGTAATCACAGAATTTGGGAAGTCGAGACGGAAGGATATCAGAAATTCAAGGATATCAAGAAATTCATCCTCAGCTACATAGTAAGTCTGAGGCCAGCTTTGGATATATAGACCATGCTTCAAAATCATAATAAGTACACTAAACCTGAACAAACACAGCAGACATATCACAGTAGTTTAAATGCTAGGTCAGAGGTTTATCCACAGAACTTAGCAGGCTGATGCAGGAGGATCTTGAGGCTGAGCCAAACCAGAGCCCTGGAGTTATTTCAAATACATCCTGAGTTAAGTAGAGAGACCCTGTTTCAGAAACAATAGCAACAGCAACCAAAAACAAACAAAATAAGCCTTGCACAGAAACAGAACTATAAAAATCAAATTAAATGTCCGAAGTGGGGGCCTGAGTTTGAATCTTTTCACCCACTGCTATCGGTACAACTGCAGGATGTTCCCCTCGCTCTCTGCAGTGCAGCCCTGACATGTGAGAAATGGTGCTAGTGTCAACATCACCTCTTATGACTGCCAAGCACACTAGAAAAATCAGTAAAGATGAGTGCAGAAAATGGATACAGGATTCACAGAGTCGCCATGGATGCCTTTGTTTTCATCCATCCATTTGAGACGGGATGTGGGGCTATTTTGAGTGCTACTGAGTATTTCTCATAGTTTGAGAATAAAACTCCTTCTAAGAAGAAGATGGAGATACTGACTCAGTGTGTAACATATGATTATTGCTTAGTAATAATGTCTTGAGTTAAGAAGACTGGACTCTTCCTGGTTTTCACCTCTGTCAGTTCTGGCTTTTCCATCTGTTTTACAAAAGAATCTACCTTACCTTAGGCCTTGGAAGGAGAAGGGCCTCTCAACTTTTGGAGAAAATAGAACACCTTCTACATAAAAAAGCACAAGTGACTCTCTGTAGCCAAATATTTTTACATGTTGTTAATCTATTCCAATTGATTTTTGAATGGACTATCAAAGAAATATTTAAATACCAGTCTTCTCTCCTAGTTAAAGACATGCAATCCATTAGAAAAAAATCTATTTTATTGAAGCAGACTCTCATACAACAAAGGTGAAGTTAAGTGAGTTGGAAAAGTACACGCATTTTTATAGCCAGCACCAATCAATATGTAGCACATTTCCACCATTCCAAAACGTGCTAACCTCTTTTCCATCTGACAGCCGCACGCTCGCCCTGGTGAGCCCTGGTGGCTCTGTGCCCCACCCACTTGCTTTCTCTCAGCGCAGGCCTTATTTTCCTTCATAAACATTCATGTAAATCCTATACCATTTACACTCTTTGTGTCTGGCTGGTTTTACAAAGTATGTCAGTGTACAATGTGCCCTGTCACTGTATATACAGAGATTTTGTTTCTTTTCTTGCTCTTCTCTTTTATCCAGCAGTATTCTATTTTTACTACAAATTGTTTAGCCATCCACCTGTTGAAGATCAGTAGCATTGGTTGGGGCCACTATGAACAAAGCTGCTAGAAGCACTTCTAGCCAAATCCCGTGCTGGACACATTACCGCACTGATCCAATAAGAGCGGAGCTGTACGTGGCATCGTTAACACCCCCTTCTGTGGCTAGGAGAGCTTTGTTTCTGTGTCTAAGATGCGTTATGCTCTCAGTATCTGGACTATGGCTCTGTGTCATTTGTTTGGCCACTGAGTTACCAAGTTACCCAGGACACATGGGATGCGGAAATATTTCAGGTGCCTGTTTTTAGCTCTTTCTACATTTCCCTTTTTTTTTTTCTGCCTGTGAGACTACTTATGACCCAGAGGGGCCAGAAATGCAGAGTATACGCAGAATTTCTTTGAAGATCTGACTTAATGTCTTCCTTGGGAAGATTTCTCTTCTTCTTTTGGTCTGTATTCAGATTTAGTCCCTTTACAAGCTCTTTCTTACTGACCCCCTGGAGTTTTCTTAGCCATTAGTCTTAGTGCTGAAGTTACTGGGAGAGGAGCCAAGAAGCAGCTGCAACAGCCTCCCCAGATTTTACCTTAACCCCTGAACTTGTGATCTCAGTCTGTCATTCCCGTAACTGATGAGGCCTGTCTTTGCTCTCTAGATGGGGAAATTTCAACCTTTTCCGACACTGGGGCTTTCCCTTCGTGTGTGTGTGTGTGTGTGTGTGTGTGTGTGTGTGTGTGCGTGTGTATGTGTGTGTGTGTGTGTATGTGTGTGTGTGTGTATGTGAATTCTTTTACTTGAGCCCCACCATGATGATAGCCCTGAAATGCCTTCATCCCCACTTAGCTAAGCCCAAATAACAGTATGTTGTTAGAAACTGCCCAGACCAGACTTTCAATAAGACAAATGCCAAGAACCAACGATAAGTAGATAGGGCAGCATCCAGACCTTCGGCGTGCTTGGCGGGGACAATTCTGAACGTTAAAGAAGTGCAGTGCTTTGGGAGCCCATCAGCTCATTCTTCCGATATTCCATGAAGGAAGGCCCCATAAGACACCTAACCAAACTGTTTCCTAGAGGAGGAACTCAGAGCCTAATTGATGTGAGACTCAAATAAATATTATGAAACCACTTTAGGAGGAGAGAATTCCTTTCAATTTAAGTTTCTTTTTAATGGAATTCACTGAGGCTCTTCAAAAATTCCCATAAAATGTCCAGGAAAAAAGCATGACGTCTTGCCAGATTAAATCATCTTTTAAAGAGGGATGGCCATCTTCTCTCTCTCCTGAGCCGCGTGAGAAGAAAAATGTTCTGCTGTAAATTCCGACGTAATCTTCACTGTGGACTTTGATCTGTGGGAGGAGAGTGGAGTGTCTTTCTGAAGAGTTCAAGCTGCCATGAAGCTGCTGGAGCACGCAAAAAACTGGGAGCTCAAGGTTCTCACAGGGTGAAGGCATGCCGCAAGTCTGTCACAGGTGCAGAGTGTGTTCAGCCAGCCCGGAGTTGTGTTCTCTTTGTGCCAGAATAGTGATTTGATGGCTTCTTCTTCTTCTTCTTCTTCTTCTTCTTCTTCTTCTTCTTCTTCTTCTTCTTCTTCTTCTTCTTCTTCTTCTTCTTCTAATTTACGCTCCAAGTTTTATTCAACTTGTAGATTTTACTCAGGAGTTGCTTCCTGTTGTACGTAGGGAGCCTGGGGGGATTTCTACGTGATATTGGGAAATCCTGACGTCTCTTGTTGTTCCAGTTGGACCCCTTTCAATAATGTCTAAAGAGGGAGGGAGAAGGTGGGAAGTAAGGAAACCACGCCTTCAGTCATGATGGCTGCCAAGTCCATTGACCGCTTCAGCAGGCAGAATGCCATTGCAACAAATGCTTTGATAGACTTTTCCAGCTTGATCATCTTTGCCATTTCTTGCTCAGTTTCTGTGGGTGGGTAGTGCTCCTCATTCAGTTGGTATTGTCCTATTGCTTTGTAGTATCTGGAATTTTTATGGTATATGAGACATTATATAGTTTTCGTTTATTTCCTAATTTCCATAAATCTTTTTGTTGTTGTTGTTTTGTTTTCAATACAGGGTTTCTCTGTGTAGCTTTGGACTCTGTCCTGGAACTAGCTCTTGCAGACCAGGTTGGCCTCAAACTCTTGGAGATTCACCTGCCTCTGCCTCCCGAGTGCTGGGATTAAAGGTGTGTGCTACCTCCGCCTGGCTAATTTCCATAACTTTTAAACTCACCTTTGGAACATCAAAGTGTTATTGGAAAACAGTTACTCCCTTCAAAGCTTGCTTTTCAACTTTGTTAGCAATGCCCAAGTAGCCATTAGTCTAATTTTACCCAAACACCTTGCCCAATGTTTCATGAATTGTAAGAATTTCCAGGCTGGAGAGATGGCTCAGTAGGTAAGAACAGATGCCATGCAAGCTTGAGAACCTGGGTTGGAGTCCCAGCACTGTGTGCTAAGCTCTCGGTGACTGCTTGAGCCAGTAACCACAGCACCGTTCGGGGTTGTTGAGACTTACTGGCCACCAACCTAACGTCAGGCTCAGTGAAAGAGCCTGTCTCAAGGGTCGAAGGCAGAGAGTGCTGGAGCAGAACGCCCAATGTGTCATCTGGCCTCCATAAGCACATGGCTGCCCATCCCTGTACACACATGACACAATCATACCCCCCATTCAGATCATTCCTGTTCCAAGTTCTGAGAACACAGTTTTGTCTATAAATGGGTAGGTAGACAATTTCTGTCCCTATGTGAGCATCTAAGTATTTTCCCTCATTGCTTCTGAATGGTTATTTCCCTGGCTGAAGGTAATTCCTTATGTGTTTGCACCAGTTAATACTTAGTTCACGATCCAAGGGGCCGATCTTCCAGATACCTGGAGGTCTCTCTGTGTGCAGGGTTTTCTGCTCCAGGATCTGGGACTATAAATTATAGTGTTTAGGTCTCTCTTCATATTCATTTCTATCCTATGAACTCAGCATGACTATTAGGGACGCTTTCTGTCTACTGGAGCCCGGCAACTCCACATGGTAAGCTAGGGAGATCAAGGGCTCTGCTTGCAAGCTTCTCCTTCGAGGGTGGTTATCTGCCAAGACCCAGTGTATTTTTGTTTCCTTTGTGTACTTTTAGTTGCTTATGGTTGGCACTTATGTCCCTGCTCTTCATCTTGTCTAGAGGTATATAGCAAATGTCTTGATTTTATTGCATTGAATTTTCTGTTTTCCACAAGTGGCGTGAATCTAGCATGTGTCTCCAGATGTACTAACTTGAAATCATTGCCTTCGGACTAATTGGTGAGTATTCTAAGTGAAGTTGTACTGTTTTGGAGGAACGGAAAAGTCTTCATGAAATTGATCTGTAATGTACATTTCCTATATGAAGAGCAGACGGTCCTATATTTTGTTTTCCTCAGCCTTTCCTAAGCACTCACTTGTTACTCTTGGGAAAGCCCCAAACTCCAAGCTAAGATAGATGAATCATTTCTACTACTGCGCTGCCCATTCATTATCATCTTAAATCAAGGTTGTGAAGACCATGCAATTCTGGCTTGCCAAGTGATGATGTCTGGTGGAGCCTGTGCTCTCCAGGGAACAACAGCACTGGGCACAGGACAGCTGCCAACATCTTCATCTGGACTCCAACATTACTAAATTCTCTTGCTCACATCTCACAGGCCTGACAGCTAGGCCTGAGATGCCATCATACCTTAAACAGGCCTCACTGGCCGTGAACTGCTGCATGCAGTGTTTGCGCTTGCAAGTGTTGCGACACAGGCTCACAAGGTCCTCGAGGGAGACGGATCTGCAAGCTGATGCTTCTGTATATTCCTCTTTCTCTGGGACTGAGCGGCTGTCCACTCCCCCCTTCAACATCCTGCGCTTGCTCCTGCTACTTGTCTGTCACAGTTTTTTACCTTAGCTAATTACAGAAAATGGGTACAAGTTTGTTGTAGGAAGAAAAAATAAAAACCCTGTTTGCATGTTACCTGGGCAACTGATTTCTTTTGCTGGGGACACTTGACTGTGTCAACTTAAAGCAACAGTTCTTAAGGTGTTAAGAGGCAGCCTGAGATCTTACTCACATCCCACTTCGCAGCAAAAGCTGCCAGCGGCAGTGCAGCTGTGGGTGGGGGCAATCTCAGCCCCACCCTCAGCCGTTAAAGTATAATCTGATTCCTCGGACGCATTTCCTTTCTGGATCACATTTGAAATTAATTAGCACTTATTGTGGGCTTATTATGTGCTTAGCACCAAGTAAGTAGTTTCAAAAGTTCTTTATATCTCATTAAGCCACAAAGGCAACTCTGAAGTAAATATTTAATCCTCACTTTGCAGATAAGCAAACTGGCACTGTAAGAGGCTAAGTGACTGTTGATGTCCTCCTGGTAAGTTGCAGGGGCAAGTTTCTAACATCTATCTAGTACTTTCCCCACTACATACAATTTGGGAGCCAAAGTAATTAACACGAAGATCCCAAGGCTGTGTGGATTAAGCTGCCCACTTACGCTCAGCAGGTCTATTACAAGATCATTATATTTCTAAAGTACGGGATTATATACACAGTTTGCAATCAAATGCACACAGAGATCAAAATACTTCACTGTCCTGCTTTGATCTGAGCACAGGGAAGGCCCTCTCTGAATCCACAGAGCAGATCATGAGGCACCATCACTAGAGGTGAGTTCCAGGAGAGAGGTGATATCTGCCAACTTGTTAAAGTCTCCAAATATGAAGATACCACTGTTCATGCAGTACAAGATGTTTTACATTGAAAGAATAGTTTGATATATGTAAAAAATAGTATAATGGGGTGTTTATACTGGTCACGGATATGATCTCTTTCTTTACTCAGTGTATGCTATTTTTATTGTATGATTAAATGCCTGTGCTATTTTAACCTTCTCAAGATCCAAATGTCATTACCCCTCAATTGTTCCACAAAATAGGAATAGAAGAAACATTTC
>JAQHUG010000061.1:4356918-4393867 GCA_028555095.1 Dicrostonyx torquatus | reverse complement strand
GCACCGGCTCTTCCTCATAAGTTCCTGTGGGCACCGGCTCTTCCTCATAAGTTCCTGTGGGCACCGGCTCTTCCTCATAAGTTCCTGTGGGCACCAGCCCTTCACTGACTGCCTAAAGCAAGTCCAGTGTTTCACCCACTGCTAGAGAAAACCTTTCACTGATGGCATATATTCATTTAGTTAGCTGTCCTGATAATTTAATTTTAGCTAATTATTTGTGGGCCCTAATTTGAGAAGAAAGTGTAAATGTGTTTTTATTCCCCCATAGCAGGTTTTGTTATTTGTAGGAGGTTGTTTGGGGGGATGTTAATTAGGCTCTATTTTCTGTCACACAGAGAATTAACTCCCCCCCCCAACACACACCATACAGATTAAGCCCATCAGCGAGAAAACCAGGTATCATTCATTTAGGTTAGTTAGCTCCGGAGAGGAATTTGAAAGAAGTGGGTATGTGTATGTCAAAGAGATGCCAGCCCTGCTCTTCCCTGTTCTCAGTGTTCCTTGGGAAATCAGCATGTCTGAGAACCTCCCAGGTGTATGCAGAAGCATGTCTCTTTATTCAATGTTATTCTCTCAACCCTCCAGCCTCCCTCTTGGTGTCCTTCTTGGCTCATCTTTGATTTTAAAAGGAAAGCCATGGGTTTTGAAAACCTCCAGCCCTGAAATGTTTGCAGATGCTCCTGCGAGCAGTTTGGGTCCTGAGATTTCTTTGCTCAGTTTCATCTGCTGACAGCAGAGCTGGGCACACTGTCTGCCCTCTGCTTGGGACAGCAAAGCCAAGGGAATCAAATAGAGCAGTGGAAAGAAATGCCTGCTAGGAGCTTGTTTGTGGAGGGAGCCCATATAGTGTCTCTTGTTTATCTGTGGTGATTTCTACAGGGAAGGGCTGGGCGTGCATGAAAAGGAGTCTGCCACCGTGCCCTATTTAGAAGGAAGGACACGGGATGCAGGATAATGAGATTTCATATTTTGAGGCTTCAGGAAATTCTTGTTTGTATAGTGTGGATTTTCTGGGATGCCTTGGTCAGGCTTTCTAGGGCATGGATTTTTCTAGTAGCTTTACATTGGTCATTTGAACGCTTCCTCTCATCCTGCTTGTGACCGGTCTATAAATTTCAGAAATAAGTATAATTGTCTTTTGTATATCTTTCGGTGAACCACAGAAGCAGTTAAGATCATGTTTGTACATTTTTTTTTCGCAACTGTATCCTTCTAGTCAGAGAAAGCAAATTAAGCCTGGAATGCAAGTATTACAACCAACAGGCCAATGGGAAGGGTTCAGTGTTTCTTGGAAATATCTACTCATGTGTGTGGCTTACCAGTAAGAATACGAGCAAAGAGGTCAAGACCATGATGGGGATACCCACTGAAACAGCTTACCTGAGCTAATGGAAGCCTATCAACTCAGGCCAGACAGCAAGGGAACCAGCATAGGACCAAACTAGGCCCTTTGAGTGTGGGTGACAGCTGTATGGCTGGGGCAGTGAGTCCAGGATTTATCCCTACTGGCTTTTGGGCCCCATTCTCCCTGGAGGGATACATTGCTCAGTCTAGATATAGCAGAAAAGGCCTTGGTTCTGCCTCAAAGCAATGTACTAGATTTTGTTGACTCCCCATGGAAAACTTCACCCTCTCAGAGGAGTGGTGGGGTGGAATGGGGGGGAAAGGTGGGGGAGTGGGGTCTGGATTTGTCATGTAAAATGAGAAAAGATAGATTTTTAATAAATTAAAATAAAAATATAGTGTATAATTAGGAATTACAAGAAAAACGTATAATCATGTTAGTTAGGTTTTCTAGATATACTGAGTCATATTTCAGTTAGATAGACAACCCTCAACATTTTGAAGACCTACAGAATATGGCATTTAAAAGGTTTTAAGAACTTAGACTTTTCTTGACAGTGAGACATATCTGCTCCTGGCAGGACCAATTACTTCAAGAGGATGACAGTCATTGAAGAGTCTCCTTATGGAGTTGGCTAGTCATTTGGGCAATAAACTGCTATTGCCTGGACTGCTTTCATTAAATGTTGTGTTTTTAAGAACTCTGGTTCTTTGATTTTTGTTTTTAGAATTTCCTTCAGTCTACTTTGTTGGCTTTAACTAGCCCACCTCTTTCCCTATGTTTTTTGATATGAGATCAAATTATTTATTGTCAGCCTTTCTTTTTTCTTTGTTAACATTCTGCTAGAAAATAATTAAATGAAATTTTTTTTTTTACAATTTATGTTAGAAAAACCTTAAGTGATAAGTTGTTTTTTTTTTTTTTTTTTTTTTTTTTTTGGTTTTTCAAGACAGGGTTTCCCTGTGGCTTTGGAGCCTGTCCTCTTGTAGACCAGGCTGGTCTCAAACTCACAGAGATCCACCTGCCTCTGCCTCCTGAGTGCTGGGATTAAAGGCGTGCGCCACCACCGCCCGGCCGATAAGTTTTAACCATAGCAAAGAACAATAGTATAAACATTAGTGTCACAATGGCAGTAAAGATTCATCAAGGGAAAATTGTTTTTTTTTCTGGTCAAAAGAATTGAATCTCTGGTCTACTAAGTTTCTGCCCCAGACAAGGAGCTAAACAGTGAATAGGACACATTCTTGATGTTCATGAAACTCATAATCATGGGGGCTAGCGGATGGTAAACACACACACACCAACACAGGAGATGATGCTAGGTATCCAGGCACTTATTCAATAATTGCAATATCAGACCTGAGTCCCCGCATAACAGCATAATCATGTCTGCACCTGTGACCTCAGTGCCACTGTGATGGGAGCAGACAAACTATGCCACCCGACCTGCTAGCTACCAACCTAGAGGTGGGAGGATGGATGGGGAGTGGACCTAAGCCCGAGTTGAGCTCTGGCCTGGAAAAAGTAAGGTGAAGAGTGAGAATTGAGGATATCTGATGTCTTTCTTTGGCCTCTTACTGAGTGTGCACATACATGTGTGTATAACAACACATGCACATACCACATATACACATTAAAGAACACAAATGCTAAAATTGCCAGAAATCATAACAAAAGGAGTTTCAATAGGTATACGATGGTTAAAATGTCAATACCGAGAAACCTTTAGTTATTTAGGATGTAGAGGAAATAAAAGACTCATAACACTTATGCATAGCCAACCTAAATAGTCATGCCTTTCAATGAAATTGGATATACGATTATGCTATAGTCATTTCCTGATACCAATAAATAAAATTCATATTATCATCTTTGATTTTTTTCACAGCAGTTATTATATAGGTATATCATAATCTATTTAAAAGGTTCCCCTTATCTAAAGAGCTTATGTGGCTTGAAAACCACTTAAATAATACCCGAGTTCCCTCTAGTTTAAAGTCATTGTGGTGCTTGGCTTATGTGGTGATTCAAATGGTAAACGTGCCCCAGAATCTTTGGTATTTGAACACTTGCTCCCCAGCTGGTAGCACTGTTTAGGAAGGCTTAGGAGGGATGGCCTTGTTGGAGGAAGTATGCCATTGGGAGTGTGCTTTCAAAGCTCAAATAGACTTTCTGTTTGCTCTCTGTCTTGTGCTTACATTTTGAGATGCGACCCCTCAGCATCCTGCAGCAACCTGCTTCTTGCTGCCAAGCTTCCCCACCATGATGGACTCCCATCTCTCTGGAACTGTAAGACCAAATAAATCCTTCCTTTGGTAAGTTACCTTGGTCATGACATTCTCATCACAGCAGTTAAAAGGTAACTAAGTAACAGCTTCCAACAAGCTCTTGCATTCTCCACTGCACCACTGCTCTCTTCTAGTTACAGGCTGCTCACAAGATTGCTAGAAAGTCCTCCGAAGGCAGCGAGGGTCCTTAGCCTCTGAGACTCTTTCCCCAAATGGCCTTTCATAGGCTTGCTCTGCTGCTTTGAGATTTGAGAAATTCCAGAGAAGGCAATGCTTTGAGATTCATTTCTTAATCTCCCCATGTTAGCTCAGGAGACTGGAACGCCACGGCACAATTGTTCCAAAATGTTCTAGTAATTAACCTCTTGCATATTTTTAACCTAAGATACTTTCAGACTTTCATTAAGTGAACGTTATTTAAATTCCTTATCATGACCTCCCTTTACAAGTGTTCTTATTCCAGCAGAGCCAAATTCCAGGTTGAAAAGTGAAGGAATAAGAAATGCGAATCTCATTTTTCTCGCCCCTGTCCTCCCATGTCAGTGAGTACAGATTTTCAAAGCAGTCAACAGAGGTCCGATTCAAAGCCAAGAACAGATGCCCAGAGAAAAGGGGCACAAATTGATTGTAGTGGGATTACTCACAATAGAAACACAATGACTGACTTCCCTGCTCAGGAGCTGCGGCTTCACCACTGGTGAAGGTGGCTTTCTCTTTTCTCTCTGTCACAGCCTCTTAGGACAGAGCAAGTGAAGTGAATTTAAATCCATGAGCTGCAGGAACAAACCTGACCAGGGACTCAAAGTCTGCCCAATAGGACTTGAGCCAAGCAGCAGGAATCGCTTCCTCTTCAATGTATTTGGTGGATAACATTTCTTTCCTCCCTAATATACATGGTGGAGGCTAAAATAAGTCAATCCATGCCAATATTTAGGAAATACTTGTAAGGAATGACTGGCTCACTTGTCTTGATAAGCAAAGCCATTTCATTACCTTTAACCTGTCAATTTATTGCAGCATATACATGTCTAGTATATGTGGCACCTTAAGGAAAAATAGTTGCTAAGATCCAAGTGGAATAGGCTTGCTCTGAAACAATCTTCTTAGAGACACTTGTGTCGGTTTCATTTCTCCTTGTTTCTGAGAACAGACATTACTGAATTCATCTTCTAGTGCATGGCAACCCAAGCAGGCCCCATGTGGGTGTCCTCCTTGCTGGCTTGTTTGCGCACTGACTGGAGACAGTCACCTGAGTGATTTCTTTCTTTCTTTTTTTTTTTTTCCTTTCAAAACTGAAGAGCTACCTTAGGATTTCCACAACGTAGGAAAGGAGACACTTCCAACCTGAAGGAAGGTGACAGCAGACTGGGAAAAAACGCACTAATTGTTCTTCAAATAAAATCTGTGAAAAATATGAATGAACATCTGCCTGAAGAACAGAGCTATTAAAAGGAACGCTCTGCACAGACAATGTGCCACGCCGGGTAGTTGTACAAATAATGCCGTGAAATTGTTTAATTGACTCATAAAAGAGGGAACCTCGTGAAGGAAATACAAGCACAGCACTCTGGAGATGTTTGACAGTCTTCAAGAGCAGATGTGATTATGATTATAATTATTTTAGTAAATTGAGCCATGATTTCTCTTTCTGTTGTAAAATAAGGTATATTATGAATCCTAAGTAGGATAAACCTTTAAGCATAAATAATTCATGCGAATCCTGACTTCGGCACTGCTACCCTTTCTGCGAGACGTACTTGGGTAAATATAGCCGAGGAGAGACATGAGACCGGGAAGTGGGGAAAGCTGACTTTGAGCGTGTGCTATGGAAATTGGTTTCAATATTTCATAGAGAGGGCTTCCATCACAGATTTGGATGTTTGCTTCTAGGAAGTACCAATTATTTATAAGATCACGGTATAGAGTGGATATTGGGTAATTTTATTTTCTTAATAGCAGAAACGCAATCAGAGGCCTTATAGAATTGAACACGAAGGCTACAGCATTCTTTTTGTGTCTGAGGTCACTTAGTTTTATTTGAAGCAGATTCATTGACCATACATTATGTATCAAGTTTGTTTAATATTATTATGTAAATTACTAGATCTGTGCAACTCTATTATTTTTCATTCTCCATTTTGACAATTGCATATTTTTATATTCATAACTTTAGCTGGTAATTACAGGAATGGTACATTTTCTGTATATTGCCTTTATCGCTCTTATTAACTGAAATTACTGCAGGGAGGAAATTAATCAGACAAATTAGTATGCTTATTCATGAAACCTAGATTACAGTAAACCCCAAGATGAAGACTAATGAAACAATTACTTATTTAATCATTATTGAAAATGGGAACATGGCTCAGCTCTCTGACAGTTACTGCAGTAAGCCTTGGAAATAGATAAATGAGTGTGCTTTTCTTGACTGCTCTTTCATGAAAGTAGGATTATTATCAACTGCTGGGAGTTTTCTTTCTTATTAAACATTTTTCCTGGGAAAGGTTTTCTCTTACAAGGAAGAGAGAAACTGTATTTGTTCAGTAGGCTCTTCCCCTTGAGAAACTGTCCTGCCTCTGAAATCTTACAAGGTAAGGCATAAGTCAAGGCCGGAGACAGAATTGATATGAAAATTTTGCCTTTACACAAAAGCAAACGTTGCACTGGATGGAAAACTGTTCTCTGAAGATATTTGAAAGTGCCAATCTAAGCTCACAGCTTGCTTTGCAAAGGAAAAGAGACAGCAGCGGGTTTCTGGAGCAGACTCCCAATTTCCAAATGTTGCTGTAGAAGCTTCCTCGTACTGGAGACAATTGTTATTCAATTGTTTCCACCTTTAAGGTTTCTGCCCATTCTTTTCAGGTTGGGTTGCTTTTCCTGTTTCTCAGCATTAGACATGAATAGAAAGCTACTGATTTTTTTAAAAAAATATAATAGGTAAACACATTAGCTCCTTGCTTCCTACATCCTATCTGCATGCCTAAAAATATTTGCTTAATAACCGTGCTGTTTGTTTGAAATTTAAAAATACTAATTTTTATTGACAAATACCATCTCCTGATTTTCCGTGGTATGATAGTATCAGTGTTACTAACATTTTCTTAACCTGTTTTCCCTCATTTAGTAGCAAGATAAAATATGAAATATCATTACATTTGCTAAACAGCACTAATCCTATTAAAATAGTGTGTATCCTATTTTTGTGATAAATAAAACTATTTTAAAATTTTCATCTTTTAAAATAAACATCTCAATGGTATTTGATTATTTGTGTGTGTACAAATTTCATTGATGAGATATAAAAATAGGTTAATCATTGTAAGGCAGAGGCAGGCTGATATGTAAGTTTTTGGGCTAGCCTAATCTACATGGTGAGTTTCAGACCAGCCAGGAAGACTATATAGTGAGACCCTGTCTCAAAAAGAAGAAAAGAAGAGGAAGAGAGAGAGGAGGAGGAGGGAGAAAAAGGAGGAGAGGTCTTTCAATTCTTACATAAGCCTCCATGTCCTGGGAAGTGGACATGTCAGCTCTCTGTTGTGCTTAGAAGGCAGGGCTGGGATCAGGGGGGCCGGGCAATGCTCCATTTAAGGTGCAGGTAGTTGCCTGGACCACTATCTCAAACCTCTGTCTCAGGAAGAATTCTGTGACTCACCCAGCAGAGGAGAAATTCCTTTCTTGTATTGTTGATAGAGAGAAATCTAAACTACGAATGTTGACGATGAAATCAGGAGCTTGGGGCTGTATAGCTAAGGATGGAATGTTCAGATAGCACAGTATATGTGAGTTCTGGGCTTCATTCCCAGTACTGAAAAACAAAGCACATCAAAAGACATAGCGAGACCAAACAAACATAAACCAACAGCGGAGAGTGACCTCGGATTGGAAAGACAGTCTGTGTTATGTCCTGGGACTGGCCCTCGTCCCCTTTTTGACTCCCAGAGGGCTGATGGAGACTGATTTAGCTAGGGAATGGATGGCTCCCACCCTTGGGTCAAAAACCAGGTCCCAAACACAGAGCTTTCAAAAGATGTCTTGTGGGCACTTCAGGTGAAAGGGCAAGGCTCCACCATCACCCACCCATCACAGAGCCACAGCCTTCGTGACCCACGATTTTCAGTTCTCTTTAAACCACAGTCTTAAGAATTCTTACCAGAGGAAAAAACCCTGCCCATGAACTCTCCAGTGTGACAGACCAATACGAAAACACAGCAAAGGGAAATTCAGAGGAAACTTGACTGATAAAACAAAGAATAAAACTTGAAAACAGGTTGCAATTTCATGTTAGTAAGATACGACCCTCTACTGAAGGCAGCAGGGCTCTCCAACATGGAAGCGTCCCCTGAGCAGGAAAACACATTGGCGAACTACAGTCAAGGTAAAAGAAATCTGAAAAGCAATCAGATGCATGCAAACCACGAGAGGTGGTATCTCCAGGGGCACCAAGAGACAAGAATATGAGAAACGAAATGAAAAGTTAGAGAAAAATAGTGCTCCGGTAACAGAATCTTATCTTCTTCCTGTATTACGAAAAAACATTAAAACGTATGAAGGAGCCAAGGTAGGGGGACACAGGCATGCGGTATCTTGTTTATTAAGAGGTGTAGGCATAGCAAAACAAATGGAGAGTGAAAAATGAAATAAAAGGAGGAAGATATAACTACTCCCATAGGGTAGAGAAGATTTTTATTGTAAATGTGAGGGAGAGCAAAGCCAGAGGCCAAGATGTCTGGGAGAGTCCAGTCTGAACATGACCCTGAGCTGCGCCATGTGGAAAGGGTAGGGAAGGGAGAGGAGAGATTAGGGAGTCCATGAGGGTGAAGGGTGGACAAAAGGGTTGGGTACCCGAATGGCTGTGTTATATAGGGAAAGGTAGCCAGAGAAGGGCAGTCCAGGTTCTGGGCTGGAGGAGTTTAGGGCAGGGCATGCTAACCATACCCTTTAACAGGTAGGGGCTGAAAGATGCTGGGGGAACCTGGCAGCCAGTTCTGCTTTGGTATGTTAAATAGGCACCTCAGTTAGCCATTCATCCTGGGTTTGAGACCTAAGATAAAATGGTGACTGATGCTTGACAAGCTGGTTTTATATAAGCTGTTTGACTTTTCAAAGTACACTCTACTATAAGTAGCTGAACAAATAATTCAAGAGATAAATAAATAGACATAAGTCTACTCCTTCTGATGTGTTCTGGTTTTGCATTTCTGTCACTAAGTGACCCCAAAAGCATCCTAAAGAAGAAAGATTCATTTTGGTGGATGATTTCAGCGGTGTTGTTCCCATGTGTCAGGGGAGTATGACCACTGAGCTGCATAGCTCACATTGGTGGGTGGGGGTTAGGAAACAGAGGAAAGTAGGCAATCCCAGAAGGAGCCAGATGAGAGAAAGCGCTTGCTGGGAGTGTCCCTCAGCTAGACCCCACCTAAACGTTTAACCCTCCTAACAAAGCCATTGTAATGGCTAGTTTTATGTCAACTTGACACAAGCTAGATTCATCAGAGAGAAGGGAGCCTCAATTGAGAAAATGCCTGCATAAGGTTAGGCTGTAGGCAAGCCCAACCCAAATGTATGTAGGGCATTTTCTCAATTATTGATCAATGGGGGAGGGCCCAGTCCACACTGTAGGTGGTTCCATTCCTGGGCTGGTGATCCTAGGTTCTTTAAGAAAGAAGGCTGAACAAGTCATGTGGAGTAAGCCAGTAAGCAGCACCCCTCCATGGCCTCTGCATCAGTTCCTGCTTCCATTTTAGTTCCTGGCGTGAATTTCTCCGATGATGAACAGTGATATGAAAATACAAGCCAAATCAACCCTTTCTCCCCAACTTGCTTTTTGGTCATGATATGTCTTCACAGCAATAGAACACCATCATATGACCTTATCAAGGTAACAGCCAGGGAGCTCATGTGCTGACTCTTTCTGGAAGAACTCTCTCAGACACAGCCAGAGGGGCGCCACTGATTTCCTAGGCATTTGTTAATCTAATCAGATTGACAATCAAAATTATACAGCATAGTGTTTATGCTTTTACCAATGGGAGCAAAAAAAAAAAAGTTAAGTCATAGGAACTAAGTAAAATAATGTAGAGAGTTGTTCTGACTGGAGAAACATGGCCATTTTCCAGCTTAAAAAAAAAGAGAGAGAGAGAGAGAAGGTCTATTTTCCCAGCACAGTTCGCACTGCATAACTTGCAGAGATGTGCACCGTGGATGTGGTAGGCTGCTCTTTGTGCTCAGATATCTGAGTGCTTGGCAGGAAACACTTGTGTGGTGGATCCCTGGTGGCATTGAAAGTCAGTGACCCAACATGGCCATATGGCAGGAGCCAGAGGCTTCATGGACTGCATCTTTCCTGAACCTGATATGGTATGAATCGGAAATGTCACCCACAGACTTTTGTTTTGAATGCTCAGTTCCCAGCTTGTGTGTGGTGTTTTGAAGGCTATGGAGCATTTAGAAGGTGGGCCTGGCTGCAGTGGGTCCCTCAGGGTGGACCTTTGATGGTGATCTCAGCCTCTGGGGCCAGTCTAGCTCTTTTTACATCCCATCCGCCAAAATGTGAGAAGTCCCTACCATACAATACCTTCCTGCTCTGTGAACTCCTTCTGCCTTCCTTGCTGTGGTAGCCTAAAGTCCTTCTAAAGCCAGGGTCCAAAGCAAATCTGTCTTCTTATGAGTTATATCTGTGTCAGGTACAGCAATAAAAAAGATAATACAAATTTGATTTTCAAAGCCTGGATATTATGTAAAAAAAATTACAAAAACCCCTACACTTTTGCAGATCAAAGCAGTTGTTAAGAACTCAGTCATTTGGAGTTGTGAAGTGCTGTCCCAGGACCCAGCAAAGCCATTGTTTCCTTGACTTTGTGTTGCTGTGATTACCCATAGGAGACCTGTATAACTTTGAATCCAATGATGTTCCATCACAGGAAGGGGATGGGATCTCATGAGTCCCCTTCCTGAGGATATATGAGCAGTTCATGGTTCCTGGGGTGGAGGAGTCATTTTCCTCAGGGTTATAGCTTCTCAAAAGCTTCTCTTGTTTCTGTGGGCAACCATTCACCCACAGTTTTGTTAGTGAACCCAATTCAACTCATTGGTTCACCAAACTAGACTCAAGGGGGTTTCTTTGATTTCTCATCAGTGCCCTGTCTGAGGGTGGATAAATGTCTGTTTGTCTCCTCAGATAATGTTTCAGTGTTGGAGTAGTAGTCATGTATCTGTAACAGACCAAGTTTATTCTAATTGTCTTGAAGCAAATGAAAGTAACCAGAAAGAAAGGAACAGAAAAATAACCAAGAACCACTCACTTATTTCTTATTGTGCTAGCTATGGCATAGCTTTACTTAAGACACGTCACATACATGCACCAGCCACAGACATACATCAAGGCAACAAGGGTGAAATATGAGAAAAAATTCATTGCTTAGAAATATCAAGAATACATCACAGCTTTGCTAAGCGTGTACCCAACCCAATAGAACTTAACTTGATAGGGTGTATAAAATATCGCTCACAATGCAAAGTTAAGAGATTTTGATAAAATTACAGGGTCTAAACTAAGAAACATAAAGCATTTACTTTGCCTGAGTCACACCACATTTTGAATATTGTGAGAACCTGAGGTAGACAGGGATGATCTAAATAAAGAAATGACAAGTATAAGAAGACACAAAATGGTATTATATGAGGAACAGCTAGGACTACCAATGGTTTAAGTCTAGGGAATAGCAGATTACTTGAGGCATATTTTTGGCTAGCTCACCATGTTTGGGTACTCTTGTGTAGGTAAAAGAATCCACACCTGATATTTTCCCCCTGAGTCTGGGACTTTTACAGATTGGATACAAGTTATAGGAGGCATCAGGTAGAAAGAATCCTAACAAATTCTGAATGATGGACTTCCATGTCTCACAAGTCACTTATTGACCACCATTGAAATTGTTCAAGAAGCAATCAGCTGGTCACCAATTAAGGCCTTTAAGATTATTACTATATCAGAATAGAGACTGAGTCACTTGCAATATGATGTATTATTTAGGCCTAACATTGTAGGTCCTAAGAAGTGTCAATCTTGAGATTCAGTCTCCGTATACTGATCATTCCTTATTGGTCATTTCCTACTAAGCAGGGAAAAAGAATACAATGTTCCCACCTCCAGAAGTGCTCAGCCCAATAGAGGAGCTAACTTTTAAGAAGATGATACATAAATGGTTAATCTTCATTAGCAAATTTCACTGTAGTGAGGATTTGGAACAATAAAATATCCGAGAACATATACTTTAGTTCTAATACAGTTTGGAGATTGAGGAAAGCCTCCTCTAAGGAAGTGATATTTAAGCTAGGAAACAAATCCAGGTAGAGACAAGGTTCAGAAAAATGTCTTGATCTTGAATTAGACACATACCAACATAGGAATTTTTACTTATTCCTCGGGTAATCTTATAGGTGCTTTAACACTTTCTTGTTTCATTGATGTACTATAGACATTGCCTAAAGATTGATTTCTTGCTTTCTGGAATATTTTCTTTTCTTTTTTCTTTTTTTTTTTTTTTGGTTTTTTGAGACAGGGTTTCTCTGTGGCTTTGGAGCCTGTTCTGGAACTAGCTCTTGTAGACCAGGCTGGTCTCAAACTCACAAAGATCCGCCTGCCTCTGCCTCCCGAGTGCTGGGATTAAAGGCATGTGCCACCACCGCCTGGCCTGGAATATTTTCTGTTGCAGTATGATCAATAAACTTTGGGTTCCTACTGTGGCCCCTTTAATTTCATTGAATGATTATATTTTGTTAGATGTGACACCATGTCCTGTTACTAAGTCACAAAATACTCAGATTCTGACTTGTATGCACAGACAATAGAAACTGCTTCTTTGTCCTTAACTTTAGAGCTAACATGCTGTCATTTCAATATTAATCATAAAACCAAGAGTGGGCAGTTTTGAGAAATTTCAATCATAGCTTCAGACTTCACATACTGATTACTTAACAAACAAGTGTTGGCCACTTTCTATGAATCAGCCTTGTGGTTAGTACTTTTATCAACTTATTCTGGAATCATCTGGAAAATAGCTCCAGACATGACCGTTTAGTTTCCTGGCATGCTTTTGAAAATCATCTTGTTTAGATTGAAGTGTGCAGCACCATTTTCCGGGCTTGGGTCCTAGGCTACATCCAAAGGGGAAAGGTAGTTGAGCATCATCCAGCAAGTGTTGGTCTTTGTTTCTTGACTAAGGACACCTTGCAGTCAGCTGCCTGAGCTTCTGCTGCTGTGTCTTCCCTGCTAAGATGGGCTGTGACCTTAAACTGAGCCAAAATAAGCTATCCCTTCTAAGTTGCTTTTGTCAGAGTCTTTTACCATCCCGACGAGCAACTGAGACAACCAGTGAACAAATCATCATTATGTTTGAACCTACCACTCATCTGGATGTATTTTAGAAATCTACAGATGGAAAGCATTCATCTAAAATAAACACAAAATTTAAAAGCATCTGATGATATGAAAGAAACATCTAGGGTTTATGAAGTTCTTCATAAGGGAGCATTTCTATGTATGTGAGTTGTTACTGAGCTTACAGTTAGATATTAATTAGTTAATAAATTCAACATTATGTAATAACATTTGACATAGTCCCTACTGAGGACTATGAAATAAAAAAGTGACACCTAAAATATTGTTGAGTGAGCTTGTAGCTTGCCTACTGTGTCTTGATACAGGTACATGGAAGCAACACTTGTGCATAGTGACAATGATATCAGTATATAGAGTAGGGGAACTTCTCAACAATGGAATTCACCAATGTGGTCTATAAGTAATATAACTGAAACCCAAATCATTATACTAAACTGTCAAGCATTTGCTAGTGAAAGTTTCCATATTTACCCCAAAGTCTTGGCTTTATTTTTAACAACATGAAGATATTCATTTATGTATACAAATACATCCCTAGAAAAGATTGTTTATGAATACAACAAAGAAGTTCCTTTATTTTAATATTAGAAGTAATAAGTTGATGTAGGAGGTGATGTATGTTGTGAATATGTTTTATTGACATTGGTTAATAAAGAAACTTCTTTGGCCTGTGATAGGGCAGAGTAAAGCTAGACGGGAAAACTAAACTGAATGCTGGGAGAAAGAAGGCAGAGTCATGAGAAATCATGTAGCTATTGCCAGAGGCAGATGTGAGAGAACTTTGCTGGTAAGCCATAGCCACGTGACAATACACAGATTAATGGACGTGGGTTTGTTTAGGATGTAAGAGCTAGCCAATAAGAAGCTAGAGCTAATAGTTCAAGTATTGATTTAAATAATATAGTTTATGGGTGATTATTTCATGGTCTGGTCAGCTGGGAATGAACAAGTGGCCTCCTACTGTTGTCTAACAGGGGAAATGAAGAACCTTGAAGAATGTTGTGCCTTCCCACAGTGCACTTTGAGTGACCATGATTGGTGTTGCAAAAATCCTATGAAACTGACTTCAAAACTGAAGGATAAAGTGCAGCTGTGAATAAACAAACAGTAGTTGATTGAAACAACAAACTCATTAAGTATTATTATAAAAATTATGTAGCTTGTATACATGAAGTGTATCTAAGTCGCATTAAACTATTCCTACCTTTATCTGGGTAGTGGTGGCACACGCTTTTAATCCCAGCACTTGGGAAGTAGAAGCAGGTGAATCTCTGTGAGTTTGAGGCCAGCCTGGTCTATCGAGCAAGTTCTAGGACAGGCTCCAAAGCTACGGAGAAACCCAGTCTTGAAAAAAAAAAATCCTACCTTTAATTTTTAACAACTAATTCTATAGTACAGATTTCTCAGTGATGTGGGATTCCCCTCTATGCTGGGAATATGTATTTATTATCATTGGCTAATGAATAAAGCTATTTCAGCCAATGGCTTAGCAGAGCAAAGCCAGGAGGGAAATGCATATATATAAAGTGAGAGAGAGAGACAGTAGGCAGAGTCAAGGAGACACCATGTGGTTGTTGAAGGAGAAAGACACCCAGAACCTTCCTTTACCAGTAGGCCACAGTCTTGTGGTGATACACAGATTAATAGAAATGGGTTAATTTAAGATGAAGCCTGAGCTAATACGCCAAACAGTGTTGTAATTGTTTAGTTTCTGTGTGATTATTTAAGTCTGAGTGGACAGGAAATGAAGGGGCCATCTCCATCTATATCTCAGTAAATATTAACTATATTATTTTAAAAACATTAAAATTTATTCTTTGAGAATTTCATATATATATATATATAAAGATGCTTTGAAAATAAATGCTCACATTGCTCTCTCTTGTCTCCTCTCCCTTGATTTGAGTCCCTTTTTATTCCCAACATGTCCCTTTCTTGCTTTCTTAGCTTTTTTTTGGGACCTATTGAATTTTATTAGGGTTGTTTGTGCAGTTATTTGTTGGAGCACAAACAACTTACAAGTGTCTACATCACTGCATAAAAATGACTCTTCTCCACCCAGAAATGATTAAATCTCTGAACACCTCAGCTAGGGGTGTGGTCTCAAGCTCCTCCTCTGTCTGTGATGTAATGTTGACAGGTTCAATCTTGTGTGTGTCTTCAGCAGATAACCACAACTGCTGTGAGTTTCTAAGTGCAATACCATGCTGTTCCCAGAGGACATGTTTCATGGCACCCTTCCTTATCATCCAGCTCTTACATTCCTTCTGTCTCTTCTTCCAGATGTTTTCTGAGCCTTAGAAAGGATGACAATGGTGACACATTTAGGTAGAACACTTATTTTCAGTACTTTGATCTGTTAGGAGTTTCTGTATTCACCAAGGCTGAGAACAGCAGCAATTTACCAATATAAAAGTAAAATTTCAGAAGGCAGTTTGACAATATTTTCACTTTATCAAGGTAATAGTGGATTTCCCTTTATGATCTGTGATCTTTTGATCCATCGGCTTTTGAGTTGGTTTACGGAACCAATCATGCATTTCTTGCTGTGTTGGTTACTCCATAACTTCCATGTCACTATTGCATCATTGGGCACATATTGCCTGGTAGGTCTTTATTGTAGCAATGTGCACCACTGGGTAACCTGCCACATAGTACCTGTCAATATTATGAAATCTGGACAGCAGAGGGAATATTTTCAGCTCATAAACACAACTCTTCAAAAATAGTAATAACCAGGCAGTGGTGGCATACACCTTAAATCCTAGTGTTTGGGAGGCAGAGGCAGGAGGATCTCTGAGTTCAAGGCCAGCCTGGTCTACAAATAAGTTTCGGAGCAACCAGGGACACACAGAGAAACTTAAAAAATCAAAACCAAAAAACCCAAAATACCCACAGTTTGTATTTGTTTCTCTGGTTACATTGTTGTCATACTTTCACATCTAAAAACTTGTTAGGTATTCACGGTGACCCTCTAAGTAGGTCCTGCTATGAGTGTTCCTTTACAAATGAAAAAGCAGTTTCATCCTTGAATAGTCAAAGTTACTTTCACTCATGTATTAAAACTAGAATTTATATTAGGACTTCTAACTATTCAGTAACATACTAACTGTAAAAATAATAAATTGAAACTTGTCTTTTAAATATTGGAGAGCTAATTTACTTTAGTGGTGATTTTCTTAATTTTTTATCAATTGTCTATGAATGGTGTGACTTAAAATTTTTAGTCTCTGCTACATATTAAACTGAAACGTGCTGTGTGCTGAGAATTTTGGGGTTTATGTTTGGACTTTGATTTAACCTTGGTTGTAACTAGGACAAAGGGTTATAGTTCCTGTCTTCCACTTGACAGTAAGTCAATATACTGTATCAGGGAAATGGGTGAATTTGGGGTGTGTGTGTGTGTGTGTGTGTGTGTGTGTGCGTGCGTGTGTGTGTTAGTGGATGCATGCTATATGGTCACAGGTGAACTGTTCAAAATTTCAGTCTGAGGCACGTCTTTCTCAAGGCCTTGTACCTTCCACAAACACAGACTAATTTATTTTCAGAAGATCTACTTGCTGAGTCATGTGGGGCCCAGACTTAGAGTGAAGAAGATATTCAAAGGAGAGACAGAAGAAATCCTCTTGGGCAAAATGAGCACTCTGTGTTAAAGTGGAAGCTGGAGAAGACAGCCAGTTCAGTCACCTGATGTCAGTTCCAGAGACTGTCCCTTGCGGAACAGCTTTTTCTCTTCCTCAGAGTTAGTTTTACAGATTTGACGTTTTAGTATGTTTGTAGCTAGGTGTCTTTGATTGGAAGGACGGCCATGTGGGCCTGATATTGTTATAACTTTTCTTTGAGATTTGTTTTCCATTCATTAATCTATCAGCTCTTTAGACCTAAATGAATATGTGAAGAAATAAGGACAATTATTTTTACAATTTGTCTTCGTTCCCTGGCAACTGTTCTATTGTGGTAAAATAATGACCTTGAGCAAAGAAAGATTTTTACCATGATATTTCACCAAAGCAAGCACTTTTTACTAGGAATTACTTATTTTTCAATTTCCCCAAGGAACTTAAATTGCACTCTCGAATGGAGTGCTGAATACAAATATTTTGATGTTCTTACATGAATGAATGAGGTTTTTGATTGAAAGACCAAGTTCATAAAATGATCATTATTTTGGCAGTTTATGATTGCCGTGTCTAAATTAATAACAGAAGACCTACAGGCAAAAAAGAAAACCCCATTGCTTATCTCTAGCTGTGGCACATGTCAGTAGTGCCGCATGGGATGATTGAGAGAGTTTCTTAATCAAAATTTCTATAAATCTTTGATATCTGCTTATTTATTTTCCGCAGGAGAGCAGCCTCTTCACGTTTGATGTTCTAGAAGCGAGGGCCTGTGTCTTTGGCGTTTGATTATAGAAAGAGGCTGCCTCCCTGGGCGCACAGCTGGGTAGATCCTGCTGGTTGCTGTCTCTTTCAGGCCAGGAGCAAAGGAGGGAGAAGAACTCTTTGTGTTTGTGCTACTGGCAGAGCCGCAAATGATTTGCTCTATCACGCTCCCTTCCAACCAGAGGCTTCAGCGGAGTAGCAGAAGATAGACAGACAGTATGCAAAGTCTCAGACGAAAACACATTCAGATGCTTTAAAATTCTGGCTACTACCTTTGTTGCATCACTGTTGTTTGCAGATGTATTTTTGCTTCTGCTACACCGGTGTTTAATCAAACAACTAATAAGGAACATCAGTGCAGTCTTGATTGGAGCGTCCTACCAAATGTTAGCGTAGAAGTTGGGCCGTTGTTACAGAGGAGAAGAAGGGCAAATGTTTAGAATCTGGCCACGTTTCAAGAACTCTTACGTTTTATTGGTTTTGGTAACGTGTCATTGGCTTTAGGGTCGTGGGCCTGGTCTTTCTTCCCCTTTTTATGAGATGGGAATTAGATTAATTGTTCGGGGATGTTGCTTGGGAGCTCTTGCTTAAGGGTTGCTTCTGAGTTCATTCCTGGAAAAGAACGAAACTGCCAGGGAGTGGGTCAGCTGCTTCTTACATCTGATGACCTTCTCCAGGCAAGTTTGCTGAGTCAATCTACAGGGGTGCCTGGCTGACTCTACCGTACGTAGACGAAAGAAATGTCTGTCTGTGGAAACTGGTAGATCTTTCTTTTAAACTATTGCTGTTTACAAGTTCTTCACACAAGGAGGAAAAGGAGCAATCGTTTTGACAGGAAACCTGTCCTGAGATCCAGCAAGTGAAAGAACTAATCTGGTAGAGGGTCTTGCTGCTCCTGCTTGTTCTATTGGTTGGGGAAGGGAAGTCATGCGGAATTTAAGAGACTCCATGGTGGTGATTTAACCTTCTTCATAGGCCCCAAGACTGGGTTGGCATTTCATTCATGGAGACTGATTTAAATGACGTTCCTAATAAGTCAGCAATTTACATTGTCACTAAGCCTCTGAGACTTTAAAATGAAAACACCAGCCTTATTTATTTATCCACCCACCACATAGTCATTGAGCATCCTTGGAGCGGCGGGGCAGGCATAGGTGTTTGTGAGATGAAATGAGAATAATAGAAGAGTTTTTGCTTGCTTTCGTGAACTTTCACCTAATGGAGTCTCAGCTAATTACGGGAAAGTTTTGCTAACACTATGCTTTCTGTTACAAGTAGAAAAGTCTGGGTTCATGGCCAACAGCTCCGGTAACCACAACCTCTTTCTGTGGGTTGTAGTGTGCTTTTGTTGACTCGTGTATTGTCGCTGTTTCTGCTCACTTGTCCTATTATCAAGGCTGTTTGAGACAGTGGACTCTGCTGTTGTTAGTCACTGGAGTTAACTTAGGAAAGACAGCTTCTCACAGTGACTTATCTACCCTACACCTACAGAGAGCAGGAGTACTCTAGCTGCTGTCTTGTTCTGGCCTTTAGGAAGTTGACGTTATTGAATATGCATAATTTTGCAAGCACATATCAGCCTGCTCTTTTTAAACTTGTTCTTTTTTATGGAGATGTAAACTGGTATTTTACATCCATTCATTGTAGATATTGTTTTACCAGTGAATCTGGAACTTATTAGTCATATAATCTGTGTAAAGTCTCCCCCAAAGCCAATATTTTGATAGTTTGTAAAGCATCGATGGAATCATTGTTCATTTCATTTCCAGATGTCATTACCATGGAATGCACATGTGGCCATGACCATTAGTGTATATAATATATTATAAATTCTAGGTTTTTTATGGTAATGTTTAAAAGCACACAAGCTATGCCCAATGTGTTAACAATGAGATCACAATTCTGCAGTTTTGACTGCTAACAGGACTAAGTAAGAGAGGCACTTTCTTGCTTGTGTATGAAGACATTTGCAGGGAGGATTGCCTAAGGGCAGAGGCACGCTCTGAATGTGGGTGGTATCAAGCAATGGGTTTTGGAGTTAATAAAAATAGAAGAGGAAAGCCAGTTGAATAGTGCTTTTTCTCTCTCTACTTTCTGACCAATGAAACGTGAGCAAACAGCCTCCAGCTACGAGCTTGGGTAGGCCTCAGTCCAGACATCCCACCTTTCCAGCTACGATGCCTGGACCTTGGACCAAAACAAATCTTTCCTGTCTCAGGCTGCTTTGTGCCAAGCATTTGATCACAGCAATGAGAAGAGTTAACCAACACAAGCCAAGTAGGAAACAAGGGAAACGAAGGAATGTGTAAAGCAGGAAGTAGTCTGATAAGGGCTAATGGGAATGGAGGATGCAGTTCCCCAGAACCTACACCCAGGCCATCTGGTGTATCTGTTTGATAGAGTTTGCAACAACTTCTATATGAATTACTAACTTGGAAAAGAAAAGAAGGAAAAATCCTGCTACTCTGATGTTTCCACCATTCCCTGTCCACCTATCTGCGGCCAGTTGTTCCTTTAGACCCAATCCTGCCAGAAGCCAGCACACACAGGCCTGGGCAAAGAGACAAAGGAGAGGAAGAACAATGAATGGACTCGTAAGCACACAGGACAGAGAAAGGAGGGGTAGGGTGCAGAGCAATTAATACAAGCAGCCTTTGGTTCATATTCTCAGCCTCCTCTAGAGCAGGCAAACCAACTACAGATATAAAACAAGCTCAGCCTTCTCTAAGAAGCTTAAGTTTGAACGCACTTCATTCCCCCCACTCTTTTGACCTAAGTTGACACATAATAGCTTTACATATTTGTAGATCTGTGTGATGATTTGGTGTGAGTATACAAACTGTGTTAGTTAACAGTCCCTTTTTAAATGTTTATTATTTCCTTCACCGAGGAACCTTCTGTCTCCTAGTTTTCCCTATACAATGTATAAATACATTTCTAGGAGTTATAGTCATCATACTGTACTGATCATGGATTCCAAAATATTGTTAGTTGAGAAGAATAATTCCTTGATTAGTTCTCAATAATATTTATTTTTCTGTTTCAAAATTATATATATATATATATATATATATATGAGCGATTTGCTTGCATATCTGTAAGTGCACCCACATGCATGCATGCCCAAAAAGGCCAGAAAAGGATGTTAGACCCATCTGAGAACAGATTACGGATGAGCGTTAGTTGCCATGGGAATGTTGGGAACTGAACACTGGTCCTCTGCGAGAGCAGCGAGTGCTCTTAACTTCTGAGCTGTCTCTCCAGGGCAGCACTCTTGTTTCAGATTATTGTGAGGTCAAACTTGTGCTTTTTAGTCATCTCCTCTTTAGCATTTGTTGGGCGAGTATAAACCCTAGAAAATGGGAGGCCAAGAAGACAGCTGCTCAGTGAGTAAAATCACTCACCCACGGAGTCTGGAAACCTGAGTTCAATCCCGGGAATCCACAGGAGAGAAAGAAAAAGCCAGTTCCTACAAACTGTACTCTGACCTCCACATTCAAGCCATAGCATGGTGCCTGTGCATATCTGCGCCTACACACAATTAATTAATTAACTAGTTAATAAGTGTAATAAAATGTTCTTAAAGTAAGCAAAACAGAAAATACATTACTAGAGAAATCCTATTAATTAATTAATTAATCCTGAAAATATTGGGGAGATATTTGGTTAATACAATTAAAGGTCTACTTAAAACTTGGCTGACTTTCATACTTGATTATTCTAGTAGGATAAACTTAGCAGTTATATTTGCTTATATAAGCTCAGGGTTCTCTCCTTCTTGGATAGTTACTGACAGAAATCATCAAGATGGACTTAAAACAGCTAGACGTTTTCTGTAAAACAAAGAGATGTGGGTGAAGCACGTCCAGATTTGCAGGCTTCCTCACACAGTATAGCTTGTGTAGAGGTTTCTGGAGTGGGATGCAGGAGATTGGAAATGATTTGCAGAACCTATATACAGAAAAAACTATATATATATATATATATATATGAGCTATATATAATGCATATATACATACACACACACACACACACACACACACATATATATATATACTTTAGCAAAAAGAGATAGCATCTACAAAAACATGCATATTTTATAGTATTATGTTTTTTAATGATGAAAATCGAGCCTGGAAAGGATTTCATCAAATTCAGTGTGGCATTTTGGAAAAACAGTACACAGTTCTTTTCATAGCTTCTATCTGTAAACCTGCTTCACATCCAGACAAATTCCAGGGTCTTTTTCCTGAATGAAAAAGACTTTCCATTTACACTTTTGCCAAGAGAATGAAACACATCGTCTTTCTCAGGAACAGGGATCTTCTTTATTATAATCAAATTGGCTTATCTGTGATTGTGATTGGAGGACTAGCTCAGTGGTACAGCATTTCCTTTGGATTCAGTCTACAAACAAAGAAGCAAATGATCAAGCCCCAAACTTATTCAACCTAATAGAGCAAACCTCCAATCATAGTTAATATGCAAAATGGTACGTAGCCCTTTGTGCACCCAAATACTTGTAAGCAAAGTAACAATATTACTACTAATAATGTTATCTGATTTCAAAGGAGTAGACAGAGAATCTGGTCTTGTTTGCAACAGGAAATTATTCTTGACATTCAAAGCAATGTCACTTTGTTAGTTTGTGTTATGAAGCAATGACATCAATGTGTATCTCACAGTATTGCTACCATTATCGTGTTTATAAGGGACTCTGGCTAGAGTTTGACCATAATAAATACTGACGGATTTTTTAATGAGTGAACAAATGCATAAATCAGTAACTGTCTTCTACTCTTGCACACAAATGCTAACGTTCATGCCAGACATTATAATAAATCAGTAACTGTCTTCTACTCTTACACACAAATGCTAACCTTCATGCCAGACATTATAATACCTTTTCGGTGTGATCTCCTTTCACACTGCATCCTATATTCTTATCACATTCAAACCCTGTCTCTCTGAGTCTTTCCTGACACCTCCCGTCCACACCAGCATCTCACCTCCACACTCTGTTGCACGTCTGCACAAATGCAGCTTCTAATTTCTTTATCCTTACCACTGGCTCCCAGCCAGGAGGAGGGCATTCAGATTCTGACACCTCTAGGTCCAATTCTTAGGTTTTATATGTAGCGGCTCCTGGATAACACCAGCCTTATGCCAATTTTGAGGAAACTCCCCAACAATGCAGATACAAGTCCCTGATCCAGACACACTGATCAGAATGGTCTCTTCTGCGGGTATGAGAATGTCTTTATCAGCAAGACTGTCAACTTATTTTTTTTTATATCTCTCCCTGTGGTGCTGGAATTATGACTACTACTGAATAATGTTTCTTATTTTACTGCAAGAGCTTTGAGTGTGGTCCAGGATATGAACACAGGGCCTGGGAAAAAAACACAGCCCTCTGTGCAGGGATAATCCATCTAGCAGCTATTCCACTGCGTCATGGATGGTTACAAGTTCACATTTGTACACATTTTTGAGCCAGCAGGGACAGGATAGGCATCTCTTCTGACTGTAGCTACATTCCTCTGAGTGTCTGAAATGTCACCTAGATGTTGCTGGAGCCCCAAGTCTCTGGGATTCGCAGCTTACTCTCAAATCTGTTAACTTAAGTCTGTTTCTTCTTATATTGAAGCCTTCTCCTGGGGCCAACGGGAGAGACTGGAAACTTTCTCGTGGTGATAGCAGAGGACAAGGTGACATCAGAGACATGAGGTCCACTTCAAGCACCTGACTTTAATTTATCAGTCATTCCAAGGTAAATGCCCACCGGAGAGAAAAGTGTACCAGGCTTTTTCTTTTGGGCCATCTACCAGTTCTCAAATCAAGACACAGTGACTTATTACTAGTTTTGAATGTTCAGCCTAGCCATGACTCATTTCTGGCTAGCTCTTTTAATTTCAATTAACCTATTTTTTTTTGTCTACCTTTTGCCTCACGCTCCTTACCTTTCTTACTTCTGTACATCTTACATCCACTGCTTTTCTACGGCTGGCCGGCATCTGCCTGCCTGACGTGTTCCTCATTCTTTCCTCCCTCTCTCATTCCTTCCTCTCTTTTGAGCATAGATTTCTCCTTCTGTTTATTCTTTCTGCCTGCCAGCCCCATCTATCTTTTCTCCTGCCTGTCTTTTGGCCATTCAGCTTTTTATTAGACGGATCAGGTGCCTTAGACAGGCAAGATGAAACAGATGCCACATATCTTGTGTAATTGAACGCATATCCTTTTATCATTAAACAAATTCAGCATAAGCAAAAGTAACACATCTTTACACTGTCAAAATACTTTTCTGCAGCATAAACAAATGTAACACATCTTTGCCCAGTTAAAATAATATTCTACAACGGGAAAGGGCCTCTACATTGTATGAGAAATATTGTAAACACAGGCCAATCCAAATACCTGGTGTCATTTCCCCAAAGAATGACAATGGGGCTTTTTTTTTTAACATCACCCCTCTGTATAGACCCCATTCTGACACTGCACCGAAGGCCAGTTCTTTCCATGGATAATCCAAGGTATGTTTAAACCAAACAAGCTCACCACACTGAGTGAGCAAGTAAGGACTGGTTCCACATAAAAAAGCACGTGAATGCCACTTCATTCACCCTGTCATAAAAAAGAAATCACCTTGTATTTCACAGACTTCCTGTCACCCAGATAATATGTCACACTTCATTTAACTAGAACATCAAACACAGAAAACAAAATATTTGCTGTTCGATATGACTATCTGCTGCTTGAACAAGGTTTGAGGCATTGTCAACACGTTGTGTTTGAAGCCGGGAAACTAAAACCAAGAACTGTGACTGGAAAATGTTGAAAGCACCACAGATTTGTTTTGCTGTGATAGAACATCTTGTCGTCGCTTGTGATAAGGCCATTGGCTCTATCTCTATTAAGTGTGGAGCTGCCTAGGGGACTGTCATGGAGCAACCCATACAGAATATTCTGGAAGTCTAACTTAGTAAAGCTAAATGATAAGCTTGGGGATGAAAAAAAAATTGTCAGTTTCCTCAACTCCCAGGAAGGCCATGCCATATCTTTGTTGATAATACAACTTGCCATGACCAACATTAAATATATAATATACATGTTCCTTATCAAAAGAACAGACATATTGTTATGATGTTTTTCTAAAACGGGGCATTCAGTTCACATGCCCAGAGGGGTTAGTGTGTTCCTTTGCCACGTCTCATTTTTATCATTTACACATCAAGAATAGACTTCATTGCACCTGCTGAAAGAGATTGATCTAATGTGCAAATATTTGTAAATCACTCTAAGAGAGGTAGCTGTGTAGGTTTGTCCTTCCTTACTCTGCTATGAGATTTATGGTAACCCATGCAACCACTAAATATTATAAAAGAAGAAAATTTGCATAAATAAACAGCAGTGGTCCTCGAATACATAACCAAGTAGTAAATAAAGAGCCAGAGGGAAACCCTGGGGCTGTCAGACAGTTACAGTCTTTCCTTGGTATCTGAGGAGACTGGGGGTGGGGATGGGAGGGTGGAGAACAGTGAGGGGGAGGGGGAGGAGGTGGCAGATCCATGCATACATACGCTGCTTGTGTACAGTGTAGTGTTTACCTACAGCCTATACACAACCTTTTGAATTCTTCATGCCTGTACCCGTCACCTCTAGATGTGTACTGAAAAGGTATAAAATCTTTTCTTAAAGATTTATTTACTTTTTTTCTGTATATCATGTGTTGGGGGTGGGGCACGAAGAGGGCATTGGATCTCCTGGAGCCGATGGTACATGTGGTTGTGAGCTGCCTAACTGTGTCCTGGGATTGGAACTCTTGTTTCCTGGAAGTACAAGTCCTCTACGGCAGAGCCGTATCCCGAGCCTGATAATGCAGGTTTTCTATAAATAGGGGTTACTCTGTTTTGTTTGGGAATGGTGAGAAATCTCTGTACTCGTTTCACAACTTTATTTAGAATTTTTTTTCTGAGGGTTTCTCATCTGCAGCTGACTTTATCTTGATGAAGCATTCTCAGACATGGAAGCCGGCTGGTCAGTCACGCGGGATCTGGCAGATTTGCCTTTTCTTAAAGGTGTGGCACCTGTCTTGCTTGACTTCATTTCTAACGCGAAGGGCTTTTGCTTATAGGATAAAGAAGTCACCAGGCGCCTTGGAGACCCAGCCTGGCGTGTGAGCTTGGAGGGTAGCCCGGCAGAGCTGAAGCTTACCTGCTTACAGGGACCAGGGACGGGGACACTCCATTCACGAGCACAGGAGGAAACAGGCTGAGCTGAGATGCTCATCCAGCTGCAAGTTTCTTCTGAGATTTTGTAACTGCTAGAGAAGAGAGACAGAGCCATGCCAGAGCCTCGCTCTGAGATGTCCAGGCATTTCACAATTTTGTGTGTGTGGTAGAAAAGGAGCATTTTGAAAAGGGGGCCCATTTCCCTAGCAAGTGAAAAATGATAGCCCTCCATTGCATTAAGAGCCCTCTGCCTCTTGTCCAAATACCACATATATGACCACTTCGTCTCTAAGCAACGCAGCAGCAGCAGGAGCAGCCTGCTGGAGAGGCTGGGTCTCAGGAGAGTGCAGGTCAGAAGCCAGGCTCTCCTTTTACTAATGGAGAATGCTTTGGAACCAACTTGGCAATTTCTCATTTAGTCAGAACATAGAAATAATAACTTAGGAATTTGGTGCCCTTTTTAAGACTTTGCTGGAATGACGTAGCCCATGACACTTGCATCTGAGAAAGTTTAGCCGGTAACGGGCAAACTAAGCTTGACGTAGGAGAATGTGCAGTTCAGCCTTTTACCAAAATTCTGTGGAGGGTGAGTGGAGCGTCGTAGAGTCATCCTTTCGTGGGCCCAGTCCACATTGATCTTGGGGAACTGCAGATGACAACAATGGTTATTAAGGCAGTGGTAGAAAATGAATTACTTCAAAATATTTTTCTTCAACAGATTTGGATCTTCACGCTGTAGGAAAAGCATATTGTATAAATACTTACTAAGTAAATGTGATTTTGATGTTAACAGGTACCTGGATTTTTAACTTCCTTTACTATCAGTCAGTCGGGGACAATCTAAAATTGGAGTCCCTGGAATTTTCAGGATTTGAGAATTAAAATTTTAGTTCAGTTTGGGTGGTAACAAGGCCATTTCTGAAATGGCCAAAAGGAGAGAGCATAGATAAATGGATAACTAGCTGGGTTTGATGGCCTCGCCTGAAGAAGCCCAAGTCCAAGGCCAGTCTGGGCTACACAGGGAGTTGCAGACTTGGGGGTGGGGCTGGGTGCTGGGGCATGTCTCTATCTCAGACAAGAAGAAACAATCAAACTAGAAGAAAATGATAACAAACGCCTCCATAACCCAAAGTCCATGCGTGACAGTGGGGACTAACATATTCCCCAGAAGAGAATGTGGGTTTCTCAAGGGCCAGCGCTCTTGGTAATTTCCTGAGAAAGCAGTGGAACCAAAGGAAACGTTGTTGACAGGTGAAGTGGGGATGCTACCCATCCAGGAGCCTGAGCTCTCTTACTCTTCGTGTTTAACTGCAGATGCCATTTCTTCACAAGCCGGAGGGAGTAGCCAGGACTGTTCCAGGAATCCTGTGTGCTGGGCAGTATTCTCTCAACTGAACACAAACTGTAATCCTTTTGGAAGGGGACCTCAACTGAGAAAACTAATGATGCAAAACAATCCTATACCAGTTTGATTAAATCATTTATTGGAGGGGATAAAACTTACAGATCAATGTCCCAAACCACAGTCCTCTGGTCGCAAACAGGAAACAGAGTCTAGTAGTCAGAACGGGAGCGGGAAGCAAGAGAGCGTTGCTGCTGCTTTTTAAAATGAAAAACACGCCTCAGTGGGCTGGTATCTTAAAAGCCATTGGCTGAAAGAGAGGGAGCTCCCACAGCAGAAAATAATCCACCAGATTGGCCTATGGGACCTTGTGGTGCATTTTCCTGATTGATGATTGATGTGAGAGAGTCACTACCTTGCTCAGTATGGGCATTGTCGCCCCCCCCCCCCCCCCCCCCCCCCCCCCCCCGCTACATGCAGTGGTCCTGGGTTTTGTAGGAAAGCAAGCTGAATGAGTCAGGAGGAGCAAGTCAGTAAGCAGTGTTTCTCCAAGGCCTTGGCTTCAGTTTCTGCTTCAAGGTTGCTGCCCCGACTTCCCTGAATGAGAGACAACAAGCTACAAGGTGAATCAAACCCTTCCCCCCCCCCAAGTTACTTTCAGTCGTGGTGGTTTTTTGTTTGTTTTGTGTGTTGTTTAATATTTAAGAAAAAAAATTTGCAATTATACTTACATAATTTCTCCCTTCTCTTTCCTCCCTCCAAATCCTGTCATATACACCCCCTTTTGTTCTCTCTCTAACTCATGGCCATTTTTCTCTTAATAGGTGTATTCCTGAGTCCATAAATATAGTCTGCTCCCTTACTTGGCAGTCATGGAGTTTTGTAACAACAATAGTAACTCTAGCTGAGACTCCAAAAAAGAAGGTTTGATTTCTCATTTACCTACTTTTTTATTTCAATTACTATTTAGAACTGGTGGTTTCAACACTCTTCAGAACTAATGATGAAATAGATATTATCATTATTACTTCTTTCAGCATTTCTGAGAAGATTTATCTTGATGCAAATGAGCAGGTTTCTGCTCTGATTCCCTGCAGATATTTTAAGTTTCTTCTCTTAGGATTATTTTTTAAAATGAAATTATAATGTAGTTGTATCATTTCCTCTTTCCTCCTTCACCCTTCAAGCCCCTCCTTTCTCTTTCAAATTAGTATATTTATTAACTGTATACATACATGTACACATATGCACAAAGAGATGAGTTTCTAAGTACATAAATACTATCTTTTCAGCCTGTATAATGTTACGTATAAATATGTTTTTAGGGCTGGTCATTTAGTATTGATAATTAATTGATGTACTTTTCCCAGGCGAAGACAATTTTTGATGCTCCTAGCATTCCTTAGTTTCTTGTAGCTCTTTGTCTAGAGTTGAGGCCTCCTGGGCTTTCTAGGCAGTCATTTGCATGATCCATTTTGTGAGACTTCATGTGAGTAGTGAATTTATATATTGTCTATCCTTCCCTCTCCCCATGTGACTCCTCTTGTGTCCCCTTCATCCTTCATTCCTTCTCAAATTTATCAACTCTTCTTTCTTGCTGTATACATATGCACACACATGCACACACACATTTGTTACATTAGTTGAGTTTATTGGGTGTTGCTTATATGTATATGTGTTTAAGGCTCACCCCTTGATAGAGAAACTATCAAGAAACTTAACATAAAGTTCTATTGCTGTGAGGAGACACCATGAACACGGCAACTCTTACAAAGTGAAACATTTCACTGGGGCTAGCTTACATATTTAGAGGTTTAGTAGCGTGCAGGCAGACATGGTGCTGGAGAAGTAGCTGAGAGTTGTACATCCAGTTCAGCAGGCAGAGAGACAGACAGACACTGGGCCTAGCTTGAGCATTTGAAACCCAGAGTCCATCCCCAGTGACACACTTTTTCCAACAAGGCCACACCTACTCGAGCAAGGTCACACCTCCTGATCCCTGTCAAGCTGATAACCAAGCATTCAAATCTATGAGCCTGTGGAGGTCATTGCTATTCAGACTACCACAGGAGACTTACTTCTCTTTCTCTGCAGTTGCTAATTACATGGAATTCATCATCTTGGTGTAGGGCCTTGTGGATTTCTCCCATCCACATTGGCACACTAACTGCTGTTGTTGTCCAGTCTTGTTTAAAGTGACCATACTTTGAAGATTTCATAGGTGCAGCTTCCTGGTTATATACAGAAGATGCTGTCTCACAGCTGATGATCTTACCATCTTTCCACCCTGTCTTCCGTTATTGGGCCTCAGGTGTTGGAGTTCTGTTACAGATGTCTCTGTTGGGGTTGGGCTCCCCATAGTCAAATGTTCTCTGGTTTGGACCCGTAGTAGACTTTTGTAATAATCTCCATGTGTTGCAGAAAGAGGCATCTTTGTTGAGGACTGAGCTTCCCTTACCTGTGGGTGATAAGGTAGGAATTTGGAATGCAATTAGAGACTCTACCAGTTCGGGAAAGCAGCTCTAGCTGATTCTCCTCCAGGGCCTCTTGAAAGCACAGTAGTTAGCTGTCAGAAACAAGAGGCGAGTTTCTTCTGAGAGCATTTTCTCAGTGGAAACCATGCTGTCTAGAAGCTGGATTTGTGCCTGTCACTATTGGAATCCACTTTCTGTGTCTTAGGAAAACAGCTTCTATCACAACTATTCTAAGTTCCAGGACTTACTTAAATCCAGGAAGCCCTTCCAGCTGTTCTTAGCTCTAGCCGAAGTGTCTACAAGGCATAAATAAATTTTTAAAAATGGCAGGTTATAAAAAAAAACCCAGTGAAACAGCACAACAAAATATCTTAAAAAGAATTTGCATTATATATATATACATATATATATATATAAAATTTAGAAAAATATATACATATATAACACACAAAAGGTAGTCGTTTTGTGTCAAATCAACAGCTTCTGACTTTGGCACAACCAGAATTTTTTTGAGCATCTTTAGATGCAGACATGCTCATATCTGAGGGCATCAGACTCCCTGGACTCTCCTTTTCCATGATATTTTCCTGGGAAAAGGAGGTCAAAGGAGGGAATTTTTCTGTTGAGTAGCTGGTAACATCCTACCTCATTAAAAACAATTTGTTTGAACTTAGCATTAGCTAAATCTTTCTTCTAGGTTTTCAATTAAAATATTATCAAAAGCTCTTTGATCTCTGTCTTTGAGAAAGAAGACCCGATTTCATGACTGTCAGCGTCATGAAATAGGCAGGACACATGGGCCGTGTGACCTCCATTTTAGCCCTTCCTCCTGTAGCTTTTAGCTAATTGTTGATACAGAACATATCTCAATGAAGCAATAATGACTGGTTAACTTTTAACTTTCTTTTTGAAATAGGAATAAACACAGAAACATAATTATTTAGTCGACATGGTTTTTAAAATTAAAGCATATATTACTGAAACAGCAGTTATCTGATAGCTAGACACTAAAAATTATAATCAACATAAAATTTTCTGTTTTAACTAAGTTATGACCTCTTTTTACTCATTTCCAGTTAAAGTTCTTCCTTTTTTCCCCCTGAACAAATACACTTGCTTCCTACTGGTCCCTAACCCTATGAACATGTTCCCGCTCAGATATCGGCATCTAGTAGCCACAGTGATGCCTTAAAACAAAGCTTTACTGTGTTCCAATGATGCCCTGAATGACCAGGTGACTTCTTGGGGGAAGCAAGCTCCTGAGATGGTTTCCCCGACAGGTACATATACCGTCTGGTTATTTAGAATACCCCTTGCTGTCAACAGATCTTGTAAATTCGGTGTTTTCTTCTTGAGATTGTTACGTCACTTGGAGAAATGGATTTTGCAGCTGCAGTTGAGGTGCCCACATCAAAACTGGATCTGAGATAAACAAAAAGAAAGTTATTTTGAGTGGACCCGAGAAAGAACTAACCAAGAGACATCGGGAGAGCCCGAGAACTTCCCTGAAGTCAGGACAATGTGCCATCAGGCAGGCGGCCTGCTGTTGTCCTGGGAGAAAACAACCTTGCCTGTGGAAGAGGCATCTAGATTCTACAGACGGATTTCTGCTCCAGCATCCCTCCAAATTTGGAGGCAGTTGTTTACCTCACCATGATAATTTCCTGAGCAATCTAAGAAGACATTGATTTTCATAGTGATCAGTTTTTCTCTATTTTTAAAAAAAATCTTTATGTTGTATGGACAAGAGTGAATATTTCCAAGCCTTTTGCCTGCTGGACCAGAAACCATTGGACTCAAAGCTTTGCAAGACAACGAGAAAGCCCTCTGAGAGCTACACCCTGATTCCTAATTCATCACCTTGCTAGCGACGCCTCCCTTCTCCTAGTTCATCGGCTAACATAAATCATATGGTCATGCCCGATTTGTAAGATCTAAGGAAATATAACCCGTCTTTGTTTGTGGAAAAAGAGAAGAACCAGAATCACCGTTAGAAACTGGTAATGATGGAAACCAGAGTGTACTCTGTGAAATGGTATTTCCGATTCCATCCGTGAGTCTCTTTCTCTCTGCCTCATATTTTCTCCTTCAGATTTCCTAGAATCATATTAGGTCATGCATTGTTAACATGCTCATTGTGCAGAAGCTCTATTTGTTGTTTGTCCCTCCCTCCCCCCTCTACCAGTGTAAGCACCACAGGCCTAGAAACCATGTGTATTCTGTTCTCATTTTGCCCCCAGAGTCCGGATTATTCCAGGGCTCAGCACTTATTTGGCTAATGAATTAGGAGATGTTTCTTTGTTTAAATTCTGAGAACTCTGAAAAACAAAATGGAATTGTTGTTTGAACTTTTACTGTCAGTTACATTGGGCTCAGAAGCAGTCTCCAGCAGAGATGAAGCTGCATGAAGCTTGTGTAGACTTTGTCAGACTGGGCAAGTGCAGGCTTTGCCATCAGACACCAAGAAAAGGATGAAAAAGGCTCAGAAGTTAGTTCCCCAGGAACGTGGGAATAGTTAAGGCAAGGGTATACATAGCCTGAGGGAAAATGATCTTGAAAATGAGTTTTGGCTTTTAAACAACATAGGCAAACAGTGTCCCTAATTTGAAAAACAGCACTCTTCCATGCAAGAATTGTCATGTCAGACTATCTTTGAAGTCAAGGGTATTCAGGTCTCATTTCTTACTGATGAGCAAAGATGCAGTCACCGCATATGAAATGAAGACATATAGCTGGGAAGACTCTCTTTCCAAGAAGGAGCGGAAGGTACTGGGGTGGTGGGCGCTTGCTTCCTGCTGTTTCAACGACATGGTCTCCATGCATTTTGAGGCTTATCATTTTCTCTGTGCTTAATGAGTGCATTCAGGCATGTAATGAGGAACACCACCACCACACAAACAGTTCATGGAAACCCATAGATATGCTTGTTTTCATCAATTATATTATTCAGTAGAGTAAATTTGCAGTTTATTTTAAAAAGCAGACAGATTGAATAACATCTGGAGTGCTGGCGTATTGGCACTCACGATACGACAGCTGTTGTATAATCTTAAATTGCTGGGATTTTGCTACACCAGGTATATAGTTTTACTGCTTGCTAAAGAAAAGATGTTAGAGCCATGTTGCTTCCCATCACATGTCTTCTGGTGGAAATTTTATACTAACCTTAAAGCACTGGACATCCAAGGCATGGATTTCTATAGCAAATGGCTTTTATTTTAACCACCACTGACCTCAGCAAAAGGGAAAGACATAGTCAAGAATGTCTACGTTCATCCAATTGTGGACTTGAACTCTGCTGGCTACTCAAGCATTGACTGATTTAAATATATCACTGGTCTTTCCCCTAGTTCCTCAAGATGACTTTTAGAGTCTACTGAGTATGATTATAGACATCTTCCCTGATCTGTTCATCTCTGGGAAAAGAGTTGGTCAAGGGTTCTTACTCTCATTTTTAGATGTAGTCCTGGGGAGTTGAGGTAATGAAGACTGGGATCTTGACTCCAAGCACAGAACTTCTTTTCCATTAAGCAGCAATGAAACCCAGCCTTCTGCTTCCTAACTTCAACCCAAGGACCGACATTCCTAGTTTTCCAACTGAACAAGGTTATTGTAGGGATGACAACTGAGAGTTGAGTTTTAAATACTGTGAGTAGTAAAAGCCATAAAAGCTCGCTGATGTTAGCTCCAAGTTTTCTTAGAAATAATAATATCAATGCAAAAGCCTTTCCCTGATTTTATCAATGGAGAATTTCTAACACTGATACATGCGTGTAGACTTGTCTGTTCATCATGTGAATGTTGAGGAATGCAGTCCCTTAAAGGAAATGAGGTTGGCCATTTAGAAATATGGGTAAATGCTAACTGCAGTTTTGCTCTCTCCACGCACTGTTATTAAACTTAGTATTTTATATGACATTTGGTGTTTTGCTTCAATGACATATTTTTCTTTATTTGATTAAGCTTTGTAATGTGGAGAGGAATAGAATTTTCAAGGCAAAAGCATAGAACAAAAGCCGTTCTATATTCCAGAATATGCCATGAATGAGGTCTATGTATTTAGAAAAGAAAATATAAATCCTGGATTAGTGAGATTTTTCTGCAAAGGTTCATAATTTCAGGTCCTGAAATATATCCTAAATATTCAAGCAGTTTTAGACAAGCAAAAATTAGTCATGTGACTGAATATACTCCAATAAAACTATTTGCTCATAGACACGGAATTATCAATTTTTTATCATCGGCAAATGTCATGAAATACTAATTTTTTACTCTTTATACTCCATTTGAAGAAGGAAAAATCGTTCACATTTTCAGTCCCTAGCCCATGGCTGGGCTCAGTACCGCGTCACAGGACAGTTGCTCATTAGCACTGCCGTCCGTGCTTTTTGGGGCAAACGACTCCTTGCACTGGATAAGAATTTGCAAGAAGGTCTTTTCTTACAGCCTCAGTTTCTAGGTCTAAGATCAGCAAAGGCAGTTCCATGTAGCTAACTGGTCACCCGACTTAGGAAAAGCAGGAGTATTTCCTCTCTGGGAATTCAGGGAACTTGGCTTTGTACTCAAAGGAGGGACATCGGTAGGCATGATTGGCATAAAGCTTACAAAATCAAGGCAAAGACGTTCCGATTTCCACAGGGCAAAGCCCTGCAGCGTTCTCAATCTGGTATTCAATAAATATCTGTCGAGTGGCTTGCAGTTTCCACGAGGTTTCTAAGTTCTTGCTCATTATGTAGAGTTAACTGAACGAAGATTGCAGCCAGCTACTTGGGAGACAAGGGGTTAATGAAATGAGCTATCTAGTAGCACTCTTTACTGCGGTTCATGAAGGCTGATTAAGAAAAACTTAAATGATACTGAGGTTTTAGGAAAGTGTCAGGCAGGAGGGCAAGGTGTGAACAATATCGGAATGATTAGCCATTATGAACTTGATAATGCCCATGACTAAGCTAATCTATGACTATGAATTGGAAATCTACACAGTATGGTAAATTCTTTCAGATCTTCAGGGTGTAATTTAATCACAACGAGGCAGCTAATTATTGTTATGTCCTATTATCGTGGAAATTCATACATATTCTAGGCTCTGTTGTCACGCAGTCAATACCATGACATGTTACTACTTAACTAACCGTTAGTGTGTTTCATGGCTGCTACATTTATTTGTTCAACCAAATCATACATTTCTTTTGAGCCAGGGTGTAATACATCAACGAGAGCGGCAGAATAGTTGGGACCACGGCTGCGGGCCAGACTTCTGGGGTTCGAAATCTGCTTTGGAATGTACTCGCCGTGCAACTTGGGGCAGACTAAATGATGCCTTTTTGCTCACAGCTCCCACACCTGCCAACAGTGATAATGATGGTATTTCACAGGTTGGGTTGGACCATGGTGGGAGCTAAATGAGGCAATGAGAGCAGGCGCTCGGAACAGTTGTTGGCACACAATAAGCCTCTAATAAATGATATATAAAAATATACCTGTGGGCCCTATTCTGATGATATGAAGCTCTGCTTATGAGCTGTTGCTGTCTTCAGCTTTGATTCCCCCACTGAGTCCCATGGAAGTCATTTGCTTTGGAGACTTCCATTTGGAAGCCCCGTTCTCATCTCACAGTTGTCATGCCCAACACAACCCGCTACTTCCCACCCCCACTTCAAACTACTCTCGCAGTCATTTTCATTCCAATATAAAAGGCAATTTTATTCTTCCATTTCTTTCAGGATGAAAATGAATTCAATCTTGGTGTCATCACCAAGTTCTATTTTTCTCATTAACGATCCACAGCATTTTCTAAAAGTTTAATAGAGTTTATCTAAACCCAAGAAAAATGACGCGCCGGAAATGCCAGCCAGCGCCACAGTTCCCTGCTGGTTAGACTGCTGGCAGAACGGTCTCCTGAGTGGCCTCCCTTCCTCTGTCTGCAGATGTCTTACATCTGTCCCCTCCACACCAGTCAGATCCATCAAACATGCAGGCCTGTTTTCTGGCACATAGTACAAAGTCAGGCATCGCACTAAGGGAGAGTTTGATTGGAATATTTGGGAATTACTTGACTTATAAGGTTTTCATAGGCAGCTAGACCATTTCATTCAAAGTGATGGAAAAGTCTAAATAGTCTTTCCCCTTTAAAATATCCACAAAAGAATTCCTTCAGAAGTGGGCACAGAATGTAAAAAAACAGGCCTGTATAATTTTGAAAGGTCCTGCAGATGATAAAACTCTAAGCGGTCCTGACTTTTCTGAAGCCATAAAGCCAGAAAATTAACTTAGATGAACAGAGGGGAACAGTCATATAACCCAGCATCTTTATTGGGATGGCTGAGTGGTGCGCCCGGCATTTGTCATAGACATCTGTGTTTCCTGCTCATCCCATTAGTCAGAACACATGGAGAAGAAAGGAGTACATGCTCTCCTTAATTAGTTTTATAACTAGGAAGTTAAGGCAGCAAGCATTTTATATCAAATTATAAATCTCAGATATTTTTCTTCTGAAGTACTGTTATGATCTATAAATATTTAAGTAGTATAAAACACACTTAAGTATCTAGCATAAATTCTTTAAATTGTGGCTTGTTTTTATTCTTAAGTCTATCTTTAATTGTCAGGGACACTCATGCCCTGTTTCCAGAACTAGCTCTACCGGAATTTGGATACCGTGAAGGACAGTTGCCAGTAACAATATCCTGCTTTGGTGATGGGGGAGGGGACAGTTGACATAGTAAGCTCAAAACTCACACCTGGAACCATAAGTACAAAATAGTGAACAAGATGTCTTGTGAGTCTCAGCCTTTCAAAGCTCGTCCCCGTGACATACTGACGTCTGCAAGGCCGTATCTTCTAAACTTACCCAAACTGTGCCTCCAATCAAGAGTGAAGTATTGTCTGAGACTATGAGGAATTTTTCTCACTCAAACCATCACAGTACCCTAGTCTGTTCTTTAAGAAGGTGGTGGAAACTATAGGGAAACAAGCCTTATGCACGGGCCTGTGGGCCACTGCGCGGGTGCCCTCTAAGGGGATTCTCCTTCTCTGTACTGTTTGTATTCTGCCTTCTAAAGTGAGTGGTTTTCTCAAGCACCCACTCTTTCCAGGCTGTGCTGTCCTCACCCAAGGCTCACAGGCTACAACCCCCAAAGCAGTGAGGTCCAGTGAACCCTTTCCTAAGTTACCTGTGCTAGGCATTTCATTCTAGCAACGGAAATTTAATTAGCATAATGTCCAAACAATAACAGGACACGTCAAAAGGACATAGAAGTCAGATTGAAGAACCTTGCACCAGACAGATTTAGTGATACATTGACTATCTAAATACAATAAGAGAAGTAATGGTCTATTTGTGTTATTTTTTTTAATTTTTATTGTTAAAAGAAAAATTTACATTTACTCCCCTTGTTCCCGGCCCTCCCGCTCCCCCACTACCCCACTGCCCTCCCCCTGCTTCCTTAAGATGGTGCAGGATACCCTGTCCTATGGGAAGCCCAAGGCCC
>JAQHUG010000061.1:4336080-4355308 GCA_028555095.1 Dicrostonyx torquatus | reverse complement strand
GGGGGGATTGATGGGATTAATAGATTGGTATTTGTGAGCTATTTTTTATAGATAATTATATTGGCATAGATTTTTGTATATGGATACAAAGTTAAATTATATCGAATATTGTATGCATGCATATGCTTCTATTTGTGTTATTTAACGTAATGTGTTATTTCACAATAAGAATTCTTGAATCCATTCTTATATTAACCATGAAAAAAAAAACGGAGAAGAGAAAGTGGCTTTCATTGTCAATAACATGGCAAAACAAAACAAAACAAAACAAAAACCACCACAAATGAATAATAATAGATTAAGGAAAAATGGAGAGAAAATTCAACAAATAAATAAAACATATGTTCCCGAGTTAGATGGTGAACAAAGGAACAGAAAATAGCTCCAAATAACTTTATTAGAGCAATGAAGGAATTAAGTGTGGACTCTGGGGTGAAGTCCGTCTCTTCGGCTGCCATGTGAAGGAAATACTTAGATAGCTTGGCTGAAATGACAGATACAGCACTGAAGGTGACATCAGAATGTCCGCATAATTGCATGTGGTCAGCCACATCTTTCTTGCTATGGGCACCAATGGCTGTTTCTTTGTATGAACATATGGAGGGAGAAAAACCAAGTTCTCTAGTGAGAGGAACGTGGACAGGAGGAGAGCAATTGGTGTCCCCAGAATGCCTAGGCCAACAAGAGAAACGGATGAAGAGAGTTTTGTCTATATACTTTGGGCAGACTCTGCCCCGGTATAGGGGATGGGAGGGAGAGGCACCTCACATCAACAGCTGCTGTCCCTGATGCTGTGTTGGCCATCGGCCTGAAGACATTACTGTCTGCTGTATGATTCTTCATTAAACATAATGTAACTTACAGAAGTAACATTTTGTCTGCTAAAGGAGTATTATATCAACTTTACTTTTCACCTAGGACAGTCCATCACTTTCCCCCATTTCTCTACAAATGCAGATATCAAAGTAACATATATTTTCCATGCAGTTGTTTAAAGAATGGAGGCAATCAACAGTCTTACCCAGCTGGGATGCCTAAGAGTGACATCAATGACCAGCTTGGCACAATAACCCTAAGAGTAGTGGCACACATATTTTGGAGGTAACTAACAGCTTTCTAATTAGACTTATGACTCTCAACAAGAAGAAAAAAAATGCCTGGAATTGGAAACCTAGCTAAATACTCACAGCTAAATCTGCAACCACTGATTTACTAAACAAGCCTAATCTTAATGACAATCTTCAAACATATGTCCTTGTTTCCACAGAAGTATGGGCTTACCTCCTCATCAATAAAACCTTGCCATAGACAGAGATCACTACAGAACACCACACCAATCAAAGTGCAGAGTTCTGGAGCTCAGCCCCAAAGGATACATCTACCAAGACCCTCCTGCACCAAAACCCAGGAAGTGTTGCAGAAGATGCAGTTGGAAGATTATTAGAGTCAGAGGACCTGAGAATTTGCTGTGAGATTGTCTTCTAGTAACATCAGACATGTTCCATCCATAAAGTCTCACCCACATGACTGCACAAATGTGATCTGAGAGAAAACACCATCAAAGACATGCCAAAATGGACAGTGAAAACCCTGTACAAAGAACCACAGGCAACTGCGGAAGGCTAGGAACGAGAGAGGTGGTCTTCCCCAGGGAACAGCAGTGCCAAATGGACATCCCTAGAAACATACATGCAAGTATCAATATACAAACTGAACAGGTAATATTAGGACTATATATGAATATACAGATATACATGCAATAACAATGCAGAAGACGGGGCATGGATTTGAAGGAGAGCAGGGAGAGGTAGATGGGAGAGTTTGAAGAAGGGAAAGGGAAGGGAGAAATGTAATTATAATCTCAAAAATGCATCTTTCTTTATCAATAAGCTGAACTAGCTTTTAGAATACTGGAAAACCTGGCCTTTATAATCAAAAGTGTTATTTTGATTGGTAAATCCTAATTACATACATTTATGAAGTTCAGTGCTATGTTTTGATACACACATAAACATATGCAGCTCAATTAGGACAGGGTAATGAGTTCATCCATCATCTTGATTGCCCATCATTTTCTGTGTGAGGCATTTGCAATGCACCCTCTTACTTAGGGAAAAATATATACCGTCGATGATGATAGTCATTCTGGCATGATCTCAGCACCTATTCCTCTTCTGCATCTGAAGTTTTGTGAACAGTTTCTCTTCTTTTTGTGGGTCCTCTACCCAGGTGCTTGTACAGAGAAGCTGAACACATGGCAAGCTATGAGGTGTGTGTGTGTGTGAGTGTGTGTGCACACACATGTGAGTGCGTGTGTGTGTGTGTGTGTGTGTGTGTGTGTCCTAGAGCAGGAGACAACACACTCTGCTTTCTTTCCAAGCCTCTGGAGTGGGATGTGATTATTTAGTGTGTCAGCTTGTTTGCAAATGTGCTAGAGAGAGTTCCTCTAGTACATAAGCTAGCTTCCCCTCCGAGAGCCAAGTAGGGATATAAGCATTTTCCTTGATGAAAATGTGCCAGACATTTCAAAGCAATCTAAAAGTGCTAAAGGCAGGCTGCAGGAAGCAAGCTGATGGAATCCGTGCAGATACCTGCACTTGAGCCAACGGGACTTCCCCATGGCTGCCACCTCAGTCCCCATGCCCTGGCACACCCTGTTGAAGAGTTCTACATGCCAGCATTCCCTCCTGACAGCTCACTGAAGTCCTCTCTGTGTCTCCAGGGGAGGAGGTAGAACATTCTTAGAAGCTCTAAGGCTGGCCAGGGATAGTTGTGTATACTCTTATCTCTTGCTATCTTCAGTTTATTGGTTCTAGGCCCCCTTACTATGGACTCCAGACCCATATATGCCCAAGTCCCTGATATAAAACTGGTACAGAGTTTACCCATAATCTCCAGCCTCCCACACACTTGAAATTGTTCCTAGACTGCGTTTCTACATAGTACAAATGCTATACTATTAGTTACATCATTTAGAGAAAAATGCCAAGAAAAAAAACTGTGTAATTTCTGAACAGACATGTCTTTAAAAAATATTTTTGAGGGGCTGAAGAGATGAGTCAACAGTTAAGAGTACTCACTACAGCCGGGTGGTAGTGACACATGCCTTTAATCCCAGCACTCAGGGAGGCAGAGGTAGGCAGATCTCTGTGAGTTTATACAGTGAGTTCCAGGACAACCAGAGACACATAGAGAAACCCTGTTTTGAAAAACAAACAAACAAACAAAAAACAAAACAAACAAAAACAAAAAGTAATACAAAGAGTACTTGCTGCTCTGGGTTTGTTTTCAGTACCCACATGATGGCTCAGAACCATGCATAACTTCAGTTCCAGGGTGTGTAGTGCCAATTTCTGGTCTTCACAGGAACCAAGTGTGTATGTGGCACACACAAACACACATAGGCAAATCTATCTCTGTCTCTCTAATATCTATATATTGTGATACATTATATATGCATTATGTATTCACATCCTACTATATCTAGGGACCTTTTGGTAAGAAAATGCAGAAGAAGAGGTTAGGGTATAGATGTATGAATAGTGAAGCCGATAATCTCAAAGCTCTATTGAATTGGAATAAATGTAAGGAATAGACTATGAAAATGTAGCTAAATATAAACTACAATCTAATTTTTCTCTTTTTTTTCAGCTATTAGCTACCAATGATCTTTTGCCTTTCTCATGAGGAATAAACAAGCCAGAGAAGCGGCAAGAATCATTGCAGCATTTAAACAACAGTGTGATCCAGCCTGCCATAGCCTGCTCAACGTGATGCTATAAGTAGCTGGTGTTGCCTTGGCAACATGACAATGGTAAACAAAGATGTTTTCTGAATAGCTACAGCAAATGCGGCTTTTATGCTCACGCCCGCCTTCTACTACCAACCCCCTACCATCATAAAAGAGATCTTGCCACAAATTGAGTTTTCCACATTGAGACAGAATAGGTAAAGCGGGCCACGATTTTCTTGTTTAGTTTTTATGCTCCACAATTTTACAATGCTGGAAATTTTGTTGACACGACACAATTTAGAGAATATGATATTGCATATTGAATTCTCACACTCCCTGCTGTGTGGCAGTGCTAAGAATGCACTCAGTGAAAAATCTCTGATGGGGAACCTCTGGTTATGGGAAGCCTGATGAGGAGAGCTTGAGTGTCCTCACCTCGTGCGGTCACACAGCCAAGTACACCATCAGGGTTCTCGGAAGCTGATGAACAGATGAAGACTGGCTCTCAGGGGATAGTGCAGATCTGCTGACACCAGGCAGAAACAGTCTGGGACAGTAGAGTCATTGTTTAATGGCTGAAATAAAGTGGTGCGAAGAATGATGGGGTCAGGCAGGCATGTGGGTGCTTATAATGCTCTAGAATTGCTGTAGCGAAGATCACAAGTCATTATGCTTTTTACCAAAAGATAGTGTGTTTTAAAACTTATACTTGGGAAGGAAGAGAGAAAGAAACAAAATCTGCTCAGAGTGTGTTTATTGCACAGCCTATAGCTGACTGTAACTGCATGCTGAACCACTGACACCTAATACATATTTCCTTTTTTCCTCAAAGGCATGGCTCCTTGAGATAGTTGTAATGTGGTATCTCCTAGGAAAAGATTGTTTCTTTGGCTGGAACCTTATTTATTTAATTATTTAATTTATCATAAATCTGAACATAAAGTAACAGATCTCCTTAGGAGACTTTTCATATATACTTAGTTTTGGTTGCTCCAGCCCATCTGCCTGTCCTCTTGACATGCTTGTAGCCTCCAGCCCCCAGTATTCCTCTTTCAATTTGTCTCATATGTTCTACTTTTCTCCCCATCTAACTTCCCCCGCCAAAATAAAACCCTTGTCTCTATCCTGAGCCTCTTTCCAGTTTCGTGATCTATACAAAGTCACTCTCCCATAAACACACATGTGTAAAAATCAGAAACATATGAAAGAACATACGGCATCATCTTTTGTTGGCCTGGTTGGCCCCTTTTAATGTATTTTCCAGTTCCATCTGCATTCTTCACCTTTCAATATTTCATATTTCTTTATGATGGAATACAAGTCTATTGTGTATACATACGACACTTGCATCATCTATCCATCAGTTGATGAACACCTAGGATGATTCCAGGACCTTGCTATTGTGGATACAACAATAATAAACACAGAGGAGCAGCGAGAATCTTTATGGTTGGATATAGCATCTTTGGGGTATGCGTCCAAAAGTGATATAGTTAGGTCATATGGTAGGTCTAGTCTTTTGAGAAAAGGTTACAATCATTTCTGCGGTAGCTGCACAAGTTTATGCCCTCACCGGCAGTGAGTAAGAGCCCCCTCTTTTGCCATATCCTCACTGGTATATGTTACTCATTTCTTTGATGATCTTCCTTCTGACTGGGCTGACTTTAAAGAAATAAAAAAGTGTGAGCTGTAGATGTGTGTCCTAGGTGAGCACACGAGCATACAGAGCTCAAACTCTTTTCTGCACGAGAATTAATTCACAGTGGGGTTTGGAAACAAAAGGACACATGCTAATGGGAGTGGAGGCTGGGAAACGATTTCTGGATCCTAAGGTGACGATGAACGGGAATCCAGGGAATCCAGCTATTGTCTCTGTTTCTTGAGTTGCCACCAGAAAAGTCAAGCTCAGTAGTTGTACATTCTGCTCCCAGCCAAGCTACTAGAACAAGCTCTATAACTGTGAAGGGAGAGAAAAAGAGCAACTGACTTATGGCGTCTGAAAGCACATCTTTCACGCACCTATTTTCCTACCTATGTGGAGAGAAGATACTGCATATGGAAATGGGGGGGGTTGGAGGAAACCATGTTTAGTGGCTGGCAGTGCCAGGGATCTAGAGGAAGGCAGCGAGTCCTTGCAGATAAGAAATGCTTGGGGGAAAACCCAGACACGAATGCTTTCAAACTCTTTGCTTCTTCTGGGTCTTGACTCCTCTCTATCCGTCTATGTGATCGCTGCAGGTATTCAGATGGTTTGTGAGCATGTGCTCATCTGATTGGAACCCCGTGGTCTTTGAGGTAAATTCTGTGAAATATTGAGCACAAAATGCATTGTGAAACCATTAGCAGTGCAGAGATGGGTTGTGGCTCTTAGCTGAGGTACCGTTTTGGAAGAGTCCCCCAGAGCCCTCAGTTTTTCTTAATTGAATGCCACTACCCTTGTAGACGGTGATGGGTGATAGCTACTTCTTGTCAAATTCCCCAAGCAAGCAGGCTTTTGTTCAGGGTTCGAGAAGAGAGCTGCTCTCTGAAGAAAGAGAAGGGCTTAATAGAGTCTGGAAATGTAATTAAAAGTAAATGATACCTGAAAACTAGCATTAAAAACCTGAGGACTCTCTCAGTTATACTACAAGTTTGGAAAGCATACAGCAGCAGCATGTTTCTAAGAAACTAAAAGGGAAAAATTGTCTAATCTGAGTTTAGACCTCCATCTTCCCACATTCAGCTCATTTACCAACACCCAGAAGTATACAGTTCCCAATGATGATCCAGGGAAAGTATCAACTTATGCTTAACTTACCATAAAAAGTGAAACTATTGTAAAGATATAGTGAATACTTCAAAACAGCATTATATTAAGACAGCAGACATAATTTAGATAGTATGTCTAAGCAAACTAAACAGCTAGAGCCATGTCCCCTATCTATATATCCATCCTGTAGGTGTATACAATTGGTTCTGGAACCATGCTGAGAATATTTTTTTTCAGATTGCTTGAGCTGGCCTCTTAGACTGATTCACTGTGCAACTCAGATTATTAGTCTGAAGTCATTCCATCCTAAAGAAACACACAGACAGAGTTCTGCATAAATTATAAACTGGTTGGTCTATTAGCTCAGGCTTCTTATTAACTCTTACAACTTATATTAACCTATAATTCTTGTCTGTGTCAGCCACGTTGCTTGGTACCTTATATCAGCAAGGCATTCTCATCTTGCTTTCTCTGCATCTGGGTGATGACTGCAGACTGACTCTTCTTCTTCTCAGAATTCTCCTGTTCTTGATGCCCCAGCATACTTCCTGCCTGGCTACTGACCAATAAATATTTCATTAAAACACAGTGACAAATATTTACAAATTACAAGACCATTGTCTGTTTGAAACAAAGAAACAAAAACACAAACGATGAAAATGAAGGTGCCCAAGTGACTTTGCGAAGGCTTGAGTTGCCAAGTCAACACAAAGTAATGCAGAAGGAACAGCTTGGAGCTACTGTCAAAGCTTTGAGAAGAAACCACAGATCTGAGCTAAAGAGCAGGCTAGAAGGGTGAGAATGAAGGTTCAGCAAGAGATCTTTTGTGGTACTAAGTTGGTGGGCGACTCTGTAAAACTACACCAGTTCTGTTCCACACTCTACTCACTACAAGATATGGGGACCAGGCTGCAAATTTAAAAACATTCATATAGAGAGACAGACAGACAGATGGGGCTACGGGGATATCCTTGAGACAAGATTGCCAAAAGTACCTACTTTATTGTGTTCAGGGGCAGCTTATATAGGGCTATGCCATGCCCCAGCTCTCAGGATCTTTCAGCTGCAGACTCATCAGAACCCACTCCCCTGCCATCAGGGTCTCATGTTCAGAGCAGCTGCAGGCTGCCCAGAGCAGAGGAAAACAAGTTGTTTACAAGAACTTCAGTGTCTGGTGGTCTACAGTCCCCAATACAATTCCACACCTTACAAGTATGCAGTGAATGGGAGCCCCTTCAAAGTGCTTACAGGAAAACTGTGTTTGAAAGAACAGAAAGGACAAGGAGACTGCCAGTCTTTGGCTGTAGAAACAGGCAGTCTAAACTCAGTAAGGACTAGTTGAGAAGGGAATATTGGTCAGGCATAATCAGTTATCAGAATATACTAATGTCACACGATAGGTCAGATATAAATGCCCATAAACCCAGTCAGCAACAAGTACAATGCTTACTTCAATGATGAAGTAAATTTAATCACCACCCTGAAGTCTTGCAGAGTTGGAGTTGAAACACAAAGATCCCAAGACTTAGTTCCTTACTGTGGGACAATGGTTTTGTACTGTTTTAATAAAATGCTGATTGGCCAGTAGCCAGGCAGGAAGTATAAGGGGGGAGACAAGGCAGGATGTAGAGGCAGGGCAACAAGAACAGAAGAATTCTGAGAAGAGGAAAGAGTCAGTCTGTAGTCATCACCCAGATACAGAGGAAGCCAGACACAGAGGAAGCAAGATGAGAATGTCTCTCTGATAAAAAGTACCAAGTCACAGGGCTAACACAGACAAGAATTATGGGTTAATTTAAGATGTAAGAATTAATTATTAAGAAGCCTGAGCTAATAGGACAATCAGTTTATAATTAATGTAGACCTCTGTGTGTTTCTTTGGTACTGAATGACTGCAGGACGGGACAGAAGCTTATGTCAATTCCTATTCTTGATTGTCCTCCTCTGAGCCAGTGCTTACAAAGTTGACAATGTGTGAATTTGTGGAAGGACTTTTTATGAGTGTTGACTTTGTTCCTTGTATTCCTGCTGACCTTTAGCATCCATTGTCTGCTTCAAGGTATTGTATAAATTTTACATTTGGAGGAAAGGTCTGTAGGGAAGGTGGCATCTGTGATGTCATAAGTCCCTGAGAACATTTTCTGGTGGCACCCTCAGTGTCCTATTTGCTCTCTGTTTTAGTATATGCAACTGTGTTGGAAGCAAGCAAAAATGAATCTGGTTTCCAATAATTCTTGAACTTCCCTTTCCCGCATTTGTCCCAGTGTGGAGTCATGTAAGAAAGAGCCTGTTTTACAGATAACCCTTTGCTTGCTTTTTCTGTGAGAAATGCCCCTTTGTCTAATGAGGAGTTTGAAAAGTGGGGCTCATCAGAAATGGATGCATCAGCAGAAGCCTCCTCTGTTCCTACGAATGAAGGCAGCTGTGTGTAGGACAAGTCAACGTGAAAATCTTCTATGATCACATCAAATATGAAAGAAAGGTTCTTATTTTTAAGAGATGAAAAGTCCACAGCCTACCTTTTCTGGCTTCTCTTTCCAGGGCTGGTTTTAGATAGCCAAACAGAACTCTTAAACATGTTCCCATCTCCAAGACTGCCTTTTTCTGTCCTGCCAGGCAGTTCCCAAATAATGACATAAAGACTTATTAGTTAGGCTCAGCATTTGGCTTAGGTTTATCTCACCTAGCTCTTTTTAAAAAATATTTATTTATTATTTACAATATTCTGTCTGTGTGTATGTCTGCATGCCAGAAGAGGGAACCAGACCTCATTATAGATGGTTGTGAGCCACCATGTGGTTACCAGGAATTGAACTCAGGACCTTTGGAAGAGCAGGCAATGCTCTTAACCACTGAGCCATCTCTCCAGCCATCAACTATCTCTTATAACTTAAATTAACCCATTTATATTAATGTATGTACTGTTACATATTATCTCTCTTCCACCTTGCACTTCTTGTTTCCTCTCCAAGTCTGGATGTCTGGTGTCTGGCTGCACCTAGATTCCTCCTCCTCCTTTTTTCTCTTTCTGGAAATCCCACCTGTACCTTCTGACTAGCTATTGGCTGGTCAGCTTGTTATTACACCAATCACAGTGATGCAGCTTCAACATCCCACAACACCCTTGTGTCCTCATTTAACATTCTGGAGACTTCAGTGAAGTCTGTTTGGCTATTTCTTTTGAAGATCATTAGGAGATGGCAAGTCTTGGATGGTTAGATTGAACTTCAGTTAATAGTTTGTTTTCATCGCCCACTTTTATAATACCAAAGCATTTTCCCAATGTTCAGGGTGACTTCCTCCAGCACTTTGTTCCAGTTGGATGAGTCAGACGAGACTTCTGCATTGTAAGATGATACTGATGTTTTTGTACAGGATTTCTTTTGCCTCTGGAGTCTTGCCATGGATTTCTGACAAGCTATGAAAAATTGTGTTTGGGTTTTCTATGTGTTGCTATTGATGGTTTGTGTTTTGTGGTGTGGCGGATTGGAACCAGGGCCCCATGCATGCTACACAAGCTCTACACCACTGAGCCATATCATCTGTTGTTTGGTTTTCCTTTGTTTTGTTGGCTGTAGTTAAGACAAAGCTAGATGCTTCTATTCGTGTTTATGTTTATTCAACCCATGACCTTATAGTCTTTGGACAAATTCATTATCCGGACCCCTCACTCTTCAGTATCTCTCTCTCTGTCTCTGTCTCTGTCTCTGTCTCTCTCTCTCTCTCACACACACACACACACACATACACACACACACAGATATAAAGTCAAGTGTTCTAAATTTTAGGGGACACAGTCTTGACTCCTAACTTGAGATGCGTAAGGTTTTTCAAACACTTTAGTCAGGCAGGCTCCCAGGATTTGTTGCAGTCTTGGTGGTGGTGGTGGGGTGCATGGTGTCAGATCCAAGTGAGGGCTGTTCCTGTCCAGGTGCACATGGATGGCTTTCACACCCTTGATCATGTGAAGGAAGAGGAGGGAAGAGAGTGGAGCCACTGTGGAGATCTGATTCCCAGGGAAGTTTTGCTTGTTTTGTTTTGGGCACAATAAAAGGCAAGTGATACTTACTTCCTTTAAGAAATCCCAGCTGCAGAAAGAGCTGCTGACCACAGTATGGACTGTTGCCAAGCCTTCTGCTGGAGAGTTGCTGGGGCCCAGGAATCCTTGCAAATGAGCAGATATTCTCAGAGAAAAAACAAGCTGAAAGCTCATGGAAGCAATTTCAGATAAAGGAGCTTAATCTGTGATTATGTCTAATAAACGGCTTGTTGGTTCAGGGACCAAGTTCACACGATGGCTCACATTGCCCATGCCTTTTGTTCCAAGTAGCTTGGGAGAACCTTTCCCTGGCTTAGATGACATCAGGGATGGGTTGATTGTTCCGTAGCTCTGTAGCGTTTTATTATTTTATAAGCATTACTTCCTGAGCTGGGATTTGAATGTAGAGCCTTTTACGTATGACATAAATACTCCACTACTTCAGCCACATCTCAAGCCCTACTCTAGTATGATATTTAAATGACAGACTTGAGATGATTTTAGTGACACATCTGCAATCCTATTATTCAAGAGGCTGAGGCAGGGGAATTGTCCACAAATTCAAGTTCAGATTGAGCTACATAATGACTTGTAAGGTATCCTGAACTTCACAGCAAGACTTTGTTCTTTTTAAAAAAGGAAAACAAACCCCACAAAAGTAAAAATAAGTAAAATGACCTACACTTGGGCTTGAATTGAATGCCTGCAATCTCAATAGGCAAGACCCTGAAGAGGGTCGCTGAGCTATCCTGGGCTACAGAGTGTCTCTAAAGAAAGTAAGATATAGGTAGATGATAATATTGTTCCTTTGCCTAGAGAAAGAAATCTCTGCTTTTACAACTGTGGGAAGAATGTATAGCTGGCTCAGTAGACTTTGTTCCATTCATCATGGTAAGCCTCTTGTTTGTTTATTTGAAAGGTGATCACTGCTATTGACAAGTGTGATTTGGTGATGGGACACTCGGCATCATTTACCCCCTTCCTCAGTTTGGAATCCATTTTTAAAAACACACAAGACAAGACAAACAGAAAGAGATTAAACTATTACTGTTGTTACTGGAAAACATGTTGGGAGAGGAGACAGCTTTAAGATGAGATCATATGGCATCTTATATCATCTCTACCTCCATAAAGCTGGGAACATTGCTGTTGACAGGACAATATATACCCTTGTACCTGACAGTAGAACCTAGTAACTTCAGTATCTGGATATCTTTCCAGCCATCTCTGCATGAAGGTGTCAGTCTACAGGGTCCTTCCCCTAGATTCACATCATACTGACCCATCCTTCCCATTCCCTCAAGGGAGAGGAATGAGAAGAAAGGCCAGATGAAGGAACAAGAAGTTGGCAAGAGAAGGCAAGACTCTTTATGTAGCAGGAGGCCTGCTTGTTCGTCCCGGCCACTCAGAACTAAAATAACCACACAGAAACTATATTAATTAAATCACTGCTTGGCCCATTAGCTCTAACTTCTAATTGGCTAACTCTTACATATTAATTTAACCCATTTCTATTAATCTGTATATCACCACATGGCAGTGGCTTATCGGCAAAGATTCAGCATGCCTGACTCTGGCGGCTCCATGGCGGCTCTCTGACTCTGCTTTCTTCCTCCCAGAATTTAGTTCTGTCTTCCCCGCCTACCTAAGTTCTGCTGTATCAACAGGCCAAGGCAGTTTCTTTATTCATTAATAAAAGCAACACGTAGGCAGAAGGCCCTCCTACACCATCTTTAATTATTCACTGGTAGAATAAAGGAAGAAGAGAGTGTGAACCATAGTTGCTGGAGGGAGAGAAAAGCCTTAGAAGCCTTATGTAGATAGTAAACCCCTAAGAAAGCAGGAATGAAAAGTGGAAAAGTACTAGATTCTAAACAAATGTCATTTTTATTTCTGGTTCTGATGGACAGATAATAGGCTGAATAGTCCATCTGGCAGTTTAAAAAGGTGAAGGATTGAAATGATTCTTAAGGGAGCAGCTTATGTTACAGGACAAATACTTATGGACCTTGTTTTCCAAGGGTTTAGAACTCTGGAAGGGCTATCGCCTAAGAGAAGAAACAGGGAAGCAAAGTCTCACAGAAACTGTAACCCCCACTACTCTTTTAATTTACACGCCGGAGATCTCAGATTGCAAGTGGCAGGAATGAACTCAAGTACTTCTTGGGAGAGAACCCCATCCTGATCCCCACTGCATTTCTATAAACAATACTATAGCTAATGCCTGACACATAAAGAGACATCTGTATTCACAAAGCCAAGACCTCATGGATGAGAACAGATGGAAACAGCAGACAGTAGAAGGAGGGCTTCAGGTACAGACAACAGTGCCATCAGGCACAGACATTTAGAACAACTACATTCCTTGTGTGTTTGTCTGTTTGCCCCCTGAAAAAAGAACAGGTCTGGAGGAGAACAACTACATTCCTTGTGTGTTTGTCTGTTTGCCCCCTGAAAAAAGAACAGGTCTGGAGGATTCAGAAAATAACAATAAAAGCTGTATGAAATAACTATCTTGAAATTCTAAATTAAAAACAAATCCATAATAACCCGAACTGAGAACGTATTGGGTAAGTTCAGCAACAGATCAGATGAGACTGACGAAACAGGCTACAGGCCAGGAAGAAATTATTCAGGATGGGGAAGTGCAGAATAAAGGAATGGAATATAGAGAGGCAATGTAAGAGGGGACGCAGGAAGGTGAAAACATGCAAATGAAACCAGGGAGAAAACAGAGAAAGGAGAGACAGGACAAAAAGTATTTTAAATGAGAATGGCTGAGAAACTTTCAGAACAGGTGGATTGAGGAATATTATCTTCAGATATGTGACTGTTGTTTACGCTGCATTTGTTTAACTCTGTGAAGCTGTCTTACTGGACCTGTCTAAAACACCTGATGGTCCAATAAAGAGCAGGATGGCCAGTAGCGAGGCAGACACAAGGGTAGGAGGGGCTGGCAGAGAGTAAGGAGAAGGTGAACAAGGAGCCAACCACCCAACTACGTAGCAAGCCACAGGGAAAGAAGTAAAGAAAGGTATATAGATACAGAGAAAAATAAGAGTCCAGAGGCAAAAGCTAGTTGGGGTTATTTAAGTTAAGGAAAACTGGCAAGAAACAAGCCAAGTTAAGAGCAGGCATTCATAAGTAAGACTAATTCTCCGTGAGTGATTTATGTGGCAGCTGGGTGGTGTCCTCCCCAAAGCCAAAAGGGTAAAATATCCCACAACACTGGCGAAAATGCCAAGCTCCATCAGTTTGTTCTGCAAATACTATGTAGTATAAATAAAAGAAGGTATAATTATAATATGTATTATAATATAAATGTTTAATTATAAAATCATCACATAAAAAAACAAAAAGGAAAGGATGGCGAATCCCCTGGTGATTGTATAAGATAAAGTAAATGTAAAGGAGCAAATCTAAGACTGAAAACCAAATTTCTTCAAACAAAACGAAACACACGTACACTTACCTCTGTACCTCTGGAGAAATAGTGTATTTTCAGGAATTAAGTGTGCTGGATGTTTATACTAGAGAAATAAAACGCGTGTCCACACAAACATCTACAGATGATGTTCATGGCAGCTCTATTTATAACAGCCCTGCCTAGAAATAATCAATTCTCCTTTCAAAACAATATCAGAAGGTTCAGAAGGTTCATGGTATCTGATTCTATTGGGTAGCACTGCCAAATAATACAATAAAAAGGAAAACATATTGATGGTTAGTGTCAGGGATGGGGGGGGCTGTGGAGAACCAAGAAGGGGCAGCACAGGCAAATCTTGGGGCCTGGCATGGCTCTGATTGAGTGCTGACCTGATAAAGCCACACATCCTTTGTGCACACCTTGTACTGCAGCACAGGCAGAAATGAGGTTAGCCGAGCAGAAGCGCAGAGGCCCGTCCTGCACTGCCTTGCGTTTTCCACTGAAACTCTATCTCCAAATACGAAGTGAGACTCTCCCCCTACAAATCATTACTAAATGCATTAGCTATAAAAGGAGGACCAGGGATCTAATTCTAAGATGATGATGACCAGATTAGATTTATGTTTCACGTCTAATTTTGTTAAAGTGTTAGAGTATAAATTGTAGAATCAGAAAGGTAGAACTGCTGACCTTTGATGCGACTGCAAAAGACGGTGACTGAATGGGCAATGAACGGCAAGGTGGTTTAAATCTGCCTTTGTTTATTTGTTAGTGTTGATGTTCTGGAATGTCACTGCAGCTGAAATAAATAAATGGATAATAAATAATTTTTACTACATTAATGATGGCAAATAACTATTGCCTAAACAATAACTATTACCTAAAATCAGAGAAAGAGACACTCTAAAAATAGAGTGACAGGGACTAGGAGAGACAGAGAGAGATAGAGAGAACACATAGTAATAGTTTAACATCAGCTTAACATTTAAGTAACAAAATATTGCTAGGGTGTTGTATTTTTGTGCCTTAACTCATAATAATTTTAGCCTTGCTATGGGATAACCCTTCTATATGCTTTCAATATATTTTATTCCCATTGCTTAATAAAGAAGCTGCTTTGGCTTATAGCAAGGCAGAATAATATTAGGCGGGAAAGACAACCTGAACATACAGGGAAGGAGGGAGGAGTCTGGGAGATGCCAGTGAGCAAGACGTACTAGACTGCACGTAAAGCCATAAGCTACATGGCACTGCATAGATGAATAGAAATGGGTTAATTTAAAAGTAGGAGCTAGTTAGTAATAAGTCTGAGCAATAGGACAAACAGTTTGTAATTAATATTACGTCTCTGAGTGGTTATTTGGAAATGGCTGCGTGACAGGGTAGGACAGAGAAACCTCTGTTTACATAGCCTCTTTAGCCAAATTATTCTACATCCACGACTCTGTTGTGTTTTCACTTTTATTGTTGGATTCTGTCCCTACCTCTCCTGTGGATTAAGTGTGCAAGGACATTGGGGACATTGGAACCTGTTTCAAGTTCACTCGTTTATTGCCTCTATTTTACAAAATTTCTATTGATTTCATTCTCATCCTCCTGATATCATCAATGTTTGAAGAAAACATGTAAATACCTTTATCTCCGGAACCCGTAACAGCCAGGTTTGCAGCTGCAAGCCTGTACCCCTCCTGCTGGTACAGGGCAGGGACCAGTAAATCCTGCGAGTGTCTGTCCAGCCTGTCCAGCTGAAATGATGAGCAAGTAGTTTAGTGAGAGATTCTCTTTCAAAAAAAATCAGTGGAGGGCAATAGGAACAGATACACGAAGTCAATTTTTGGCCCCTACACTGCTAAAACACAGGTGAGTACACCTGGTTACACATACACAAACACAGACACACGCCAATTTTAGAAGCTTAGGAGGGCTCTCTGGGAAACAAGACAGTAGGTAGAGAAGGAGCTAGGGGCCATCTTACAGACACAGAAATAGCCATCTGCATATGGCAATCAGTGGATTCCTTTCAGTCTTTCTCAAGAGTAACTTTCTTCCCTCTGCCTCGAAAGTCTTCATTAACAGTCTGTCATGAGGAGAGCATCTCTGAAGAGAGATGCACAAAAGTCTGAGATGTCCCTCTCTCTCAAATGCACCTCCACACTTACAGCCCTTGAATGCAGTCTCAGGCTGGCGGCGGGGCAAGCTGTTTATTTTACTAATACCGTGAGCACGATGACTCATCTGGACACTTTGAGGGATCTGCTAAATGTTGTATTTGACCTTCACAATTGTTCTGAGTTTGCATGAGAAATAATAATAATCCCTAAGAGCAGATTCCATGGCTGGCATGCCTTCCCTGAAAGCACACAGCTGTTTCATAGATGAAACACCACAGTCTCCAAGTCCAGCTTCATGATTGCTAGTCCAACGCTAGTGCCCCATCATACTTCTCCCTTTGCTCTCCTGTTGATGCCAGGACGTGGAAAACACACAGACCTCTCTCTTTGGTACCCTCTTTTTGGTGCCTCCAAGTCTCTCTCCCCAGGGCCCAGATAGTGTCTGGGGCCAGCCTGCTGCAATCTGTCTGCGGTGAATTTGTCTTTCGTCAGCAAATTTACATGGTTGTTTCTGCAACAGCGTGTGGTCCCATGGCAAATTTATCGCAGGCTGGCTGTGGGGTTTCTTTGCCTCCCCGTGTTCTTGAAGCCAAAGTGATTAAGCAGAATCCAAATCAGGATAGGTGCAGTGCCAGTGCAGCCCACATGAAACGCTCGACTCTGGAAATAAGATTGGCAGCATTATCGATTCTAAAACTGCTGATGAAATTTCACTACTGAAAGGCAGCTAGAGCCTGCTGAGGAATATGAATGAGAACCAAGTGCCGATTTTATTCTCTGAATAAAAAAAGGCAATGCTGTTTGGATTCACATCATAGTCTAATTATTGATTTCATCACCGCAAATGGAAAACAGAAGGACTGCAAGAGGCCAAGAGCCAACGAAAACATGGGGGGAGCGGAACGAGTAGACAGCCTGCAGAGAAGTTCTATATGACAGATATGCAGAGGGATCACCTCAGGTTCTTGAGAAAAAAGGGGTTCAGTGCGAGAGAGAAGGTGATGAGAGTAGGAACGACAGAACCATACCACATATGTTTATAAAACAGTTGGAGAACAAATACACAAAACAGTGCAAAACAAAAAAATACCACCTTCCAAAGAGCGTTCCATGACCCAAATAATGGAGTCAGCCACCACTTCCATTTCCAGAGCTTTCCTAGGTTCCAAGCCCGGGGCTTTCACTGAAGTGAGCAGAGGGTTTCATATGACAGGGTTGCAAGCTGACTGTGTCCTGTTGGTGGGTGTCGTCCAGCATGGCACTATGGTCTTGTGCACACAAACAGACTTTTCTCTGACTGATCCATACATTAAAAAGGGACTGTCCTGAAGGGCCTTGCTTTCTGGTGGGGTGGCTTTGGAGTCCCTACTGCTCAGAGTCTTCCAGGGCAAAATGTGCCGTGACCTCTTCATAGCCTTAGACCTTAAGCACAGACAGGCTAAGAACTCCAAAGCAGACAACCAGAGAGAACTCCAAGAAGAAGGGAATGAGTTTAATGGGAAAAAAGTTGAGCTTCTTTTGGAAAGGCAGTAAGGAAAGAGGAGAATCTGGCGTGGGAGTGTGAGGAGCAGAGGCTGTGCCAACCACTGATCTGGCGCCAGCCCAGATTCCTCCCTGGAGCTGGGCTTCCCAAGCAATGTTCTCACAAATATGGGCCTGATTTTTCCCATATCGGCCCACAGATGTTCAGTTTCTCGATTTAATATTTCACTTAAATTCTGTTTCACTTAAGACAATTTTCCATGACTATCATCTAAAGAAAGTGAATAAGATCTACTCTAAGTGAAAAATGAAATATACATACATATATATATATATATATATATTAGAGTGTATTTAAATTCTAACAGGATATTATTTTGTATATCTATAGGTCTTAGCTAGAAGCCTTATTATTTGTTTTCAGAAAGAGAGGACTCATCGCATTATTGATTATCTTTGATGTAATCAGCTGATTTAATGGCACACTGGAAGTTGAATAGTATTCCTGTTGTGTAAATGAGCACTGTTGCTGCAGGATTATGTGGTTATAAGAGAAATCACTGTGAAGAAGATCTGACATCGGGGTACAAAGCGACTGCTCTAAGTTTCTTTGCAAAGGCCATTGCTGGGTGAGTCAGCTCTACTTCCCACCCTGCCCCGTTCCCGATTTCTAACACTCAGATGGAGTTTCCTTAGCTTCCATCAGGTTTCCATGCCTTAAGCAGGTCTGGCCAGGCCCTGGAGCAGAAGTTTGATAATAAGATGATGTTGTACGCAATGAGGGAGACAATTCCTCCAGGGGAACTCTGGTTCTGGCTCCACAAGAAAAGGGACTGGATGTTGCACAACCAGAAAATAATAAACATTCATTGAATGTGTTTGGCACTGTGCTTTGGCATTTAAATGCCTGGGCCCCAGATTGTGTACTGTTTAGGGAGGCTTAGGCCTTGTTAGAGGGAAGTATGTCATTGAAAGCAGGTTTTGGAACTTAAAAGCGCCTACGTATTTCCAGTTGACTTTCTCTGCTTCCTGCTTGCAGTTGGGAATTGAGGTCCCAGCTTCCACCTCTTGTCACCATGCTTGTTGATTGCTGCTGTGCATCCTGCCATAACAGACTCTTACTGTCTGGAAGCCTAGGCGAAATCAACTCTTGTGTGCTCTAAGGCGCTTTGGTCATGGCGTTTTATCACAGCAGCAGATGGTTAACTCACATGGGCACTCTGAATGGGTGTCCCCAGTGGCTTTCTACGAAACACTTGAAGACTGGTTACTGTCCTGGGAAGAGGTGGACAGATATTCCAGATCACAAGAGTCCAGAAAAACATCTGTGACTTTCTGAGGCTAATTTGAACTCTGTAAATTCAGAAAATCAATTTCTGACTTAAGTCTTAATTTCCTCAGGGACATTTATTAATAAGGCCTGCTGGGCCCTGGCCAGCATCTGCACAATTAACAAATGAAAGCTGGTTAGACAAAAACGTAAAGAGATGATCTAGGTAAATGTTTTCAGGGGACAAATATCACTGCAGACCCCAGAGCACAAGAAGGAGAGCACCTTGGTTGGCACCACAGTACAAAAGCATCAGGACTCAATGGAAAGATTCTGAAGGAATGTTAAAGTCAGTGGAACATCACTAAGACAGAGTTATGATGTGATAAATGAGGTGTGCATCTGCCCTAAGAGCAT
>JAQHUG010000061.1:4296564-4330102 GCA_028555095.1 Dicrostonyx torquatus | reverse complement strand
GGCAGTACTTCAGTTTTAAAGAAGAGAAGAATAAATAAAAATGTTGGAGCATCCAAAAGAAAGAGTTATAAAGTTAAAACTATTAATAAAACTCAGTTTTAGTATATTGGCAACATTCATACATACATTATATGATCTAGCCTCAGAAAATTCTTTTCTTAATCTTCATTCAATGGAGACCTCAAAGATCTACAGTCATTGCTGTAAAAAAAAAATAACCCTACAGATCGTACTGGAGTAGCAATTCAATTCTACTCTGTCTCATTCTGCTCTCCCTAGTCACAAAGCCTAATGAGTGGGAAGTTCAGCTGTGGTCAACACCATACTTGACATGTGATAAAATCATCTAGATAGGCAGCCAAATAGTTAGGCAGTCAGAAGATTTGTGCATAGACAAGCAAATAGCCATATATATATATATATATATATATATATATATGTAGAGAGATGATAGACAATAGATACTAAATGCAGGAATGGGTGGCTAGATGGATAGATAATTAGATGATAGATAGATAGATAGATAGATAGATAGATAGATAGATAGATAGATACACAGGTGATAGAGAAAGAAATAAAGATAGAAGATAGATGTAGATACTACAAATAAAAAAAAAAGCTGCCATACAGTGTAGGTCCTGGATTGTCTGTAGTTTGCTGTGTGGAGCAGTCTGAGGCCAATGAGATTCCATGGTGACTCCACCCAAAAGGCACTCTGGAACAGAATTTCTTCTCTCAGAGGAAATCTTTAGCCTATGAAAGAAAGTCTAAGACATTAACTAATCACCTACATTATGTGGAGAGGTCTCCTTTACTCTCACCACTGACTTGAATATTAATCACATCTAAGAACACCCTTTCACAGTAATAACTGTGTTACTGCAAAGCTAGGCTGATACATGAAACTCACAGTTAAACTATGAGCATTCTCCTGGAATTTGTTCCATTTTATTCCATCCTTACTTACTGGTTATAGGAGAGCAAATGGAAAAATGGGGAGGGGACTTCAACTGGGGAAGGAATAAGGGAGGTCAATACAGACACAGAGAGACAAGGGACAATGCCAAGGTTGTTTGATAATGGTTCAAGGAATCATATTATTTTATATTTACCTAAAATTATAATTTCTATGTGCATGTATACTCACACCACACACACACACACACACACACACACACATATGTGAGACATCTTAAAAGAAGCTAATCCACTTTGGTTGACGATGGTTCTTCTTCGCCAGAAGAGCCATAGACTATTCAAAACCCCAGTAGCAACCCTGAGAAACCTCCTTTTGGATGATTGCTTAGGGTAGTTCATGTGACTTCCAAAACAATATAGACTATTAATGTAACCCTTGGCTGCTATTCAGGGCTTGAGAGTGGGGCCCTATTGTTGAAGACACACACACTTAGAACATAAGGCTCATGATTTGAGCTGGATGTGACCTCAATGTCTCTTTCCTGCAGTCTAGCCTTCATGGTGGCAGAAAATATTAGTATGTAACACCTAATCCATCCTACCCTACTGCAATGCCTCTGAACAATGACAAAGACCAGCACAGTGAGGTATCTGTAAAGGTGCAATAATGACAATTCCATTGGTGATAACCAACAGCTGTTGAACTAGACTTGATATCGGAAACCTAGCCACTTTCCTTAAGCTGGTTAGGTCCTGGACTTTAGAAAGTATCTATTGCTGCCAATTTGTTAGGTCAGCATAATTCCTTACTGCATTCTAAATCTTATTCTTCCACTCATAGACAAGATTTCCATTCTTGTTGAATTGTTGTTTGGTATATTTTTTTCCATTTGTTCTTGTAAGAAAAAATACGTGAAATATTCTTTTGTTCTTCCTTTTGCAATTGCTCTGACTAGGTGATCCCTACAGTTGGTGTGCAAGAGCAGCTCCAGATTATAGCCTTACGGCACGCTTGGAAGTTCTGTCAGTCCCTGGGGCACGAGGCATCCACCTGTTCAGCTTACAGGGCAACAGCAAATTGTTCTCAAGTTCATGAGGCCATGTCCACTCTCACCATCCCTATGCCACATGTATGCCCTTTTGTGGTCCGTTTTAATCTTTTCAGACTTTTCATTGCCTGCAGGATTTTAGGACATTGCATTGTCCCACTGGATCTATAAAATACTGTATGATCATTGCGAAACCACTAAATCACAATGGTTCTTCTCGTCCTGTAATGTCCTATCTTTACCACTCTTTTCAAACTACTCAGAGGGGTAATAGAAGGTAAATCAAACTTGCATCAATGTCCTGTGCCCCAACAAGTGGTCCAGGTTTAATTTAAGCAGGCTAAAGTTGTTCACTGGGGAAAGAGCCGGCACTTGTCAGGCGATTGAGGGTCATTCTCTAAGACGGGAGCCTCTCCAATATGGTTGTTTTTGCACAAAGTCAGCTGCGTGGGAGTAGAATTACAATTTGCCTAAGGCAAGGCTGATTGCGGCTGATTTTTTTATGTTAAAGTAAATAAATATTATAAAATTTCTTGAAATATTATATTACAGTTGGGCTTGTTATTATTGAACATTTTTATGAGAGGGCTGTAAATGAACAGGAACTAAGGGCAGCTGGGTGGAGCTGGAAAGTCTGAGCGCTCTGCTTAATTCTTAGTTTTAAGAAGGCTTTTACACTACTGATAGGGATGTCAATTAGTCCAACCCCTCTGGAAATCAGTATAGCAGTTCTCTTAAAGGCATGCAAATAGAGCTACCACGAGAGCAAGAAACGCTGCTTCTGAGTGTAATGCAGCAAAGAATTATAGGAGACCAGTAGAGATACCTGTAATTCCAGCACTGACCACAGCAGCCATGCCCTGGACCCAGCCCAGGTACCACTAGCAGATGAACGGTACACACTGCAACATGGGATTTCATTCACTCTTAAAAAAAAAAAAGCAACTATGTCTTATAGAAAAATGGATGGTATTGGAGAAAGTGGATGATTTGGGGGACGAACATGCTAGACAGGATAATCTGGACTCAGAAAACTAATAACACAGGCATTCTTACATATTGAGAATGAATATTTTTAATAGTACAAAAGTTGAAGCAGGATTATATGGACAGAGGATGAGGATCTGCAGAAGAGGGTAGGAGTGACAAGGGACAGCAAGGGAATAGTGATTACCATTGAAGGACGTGATAGACAACAGATGTGTGTGAAACGCCATCAGGAAAGGCCTATTTGCATAAATATGGTAATAATATTTATATACATATACACAGAAAATGTTACAGGATAAAACGGAGAGGGATCTACTTGGAAAAAGGGAGAGAAACAGTAGGAAGGGGAGGGAGCCAGAGAGCAGGAAGTTGATGAATATGATCAAATTACATTATATTCATATCATGAAAAGCTCACAAGTAAACATTATTTTGTATAATTAATATACATGAATAAAATTTCAAAAGAAAACTTTTCTGAATTTCTCAATAACATTTTTTAGTAATGCTATTTTAAAGAGTGGTGAATTTAATAGTATTTTAATAAAGTACAAAGAAATACTATTTAAAACCACAAACAATGGTACTTTAAGAGCATTGCCCTATTTTAAAAATGTACATTAATGATGGGCTTTAATGGGGCCATTAAATAAATTTAATAAATTTAATCCATTCAGGTATTTCTATATATATATATATATATATATATATGTGTGGTGGGCATTTACCAGTACTGTAACTCTTCTTGCACCCCCACCTCACCTGTATCCCGCACCCAGCAATCACCATGTTGCTTTCCTGCCGGCTTCTGGGTCCCACAGGTGAGAATGGACGTGGGGACACAAGTCTTTTCATATCTGATGGATTTGACTTCTAACAGTATCCTCCAGTTTTTCTCTATTTTGTCTCAAATAGCAGCATTTCTTTCTCTATAGCTCCCTAATACTCCACCGGGCCCTTGAACCACATTTTTTTATCTCCTTGTCTGTGGATAGGTTGATTTTGTATCTTAGCTGTCATGATTAATGCTACAGCTAATGCAGGCATGCAAGTATCTCGTTTTTAGGTCTACTTCATTTTATTTGACTACATATCAAATACAGCTTTTCAGTTTAAATAGAATCAGCAATCCCACTTCTGTCTCTTATTGGTTCCCAGTGAACTATGGATCCAGTGGTTCCTATACAATCAGTAACCATACATGGTTGCCAAGAACCTGGTTCTTAGTGGCTGGAGAAGCTCACTTCTCTCTTAAAACGAGTCTTATGAAAATGGAAGCTGAGGGTGTGCTTTTTCTTTGAAGCAAGAGGCAATGAATATTTTAGGCTCTGTGATTCAATCCTATTGCGGTAACTATCCGCTATGTCACAGCCTGAGAACAAACGCAGACCATACCCAAACAAACGGATGTGGCTTCATGTCAATATACCTTTACTAACAGAAACAGATGAGAGATTGATTGCTCAGAGATCACTAGTTGCAGTTTGCCAGCCCCGCTAATTCCAAAAAGTCTAGGACATCAATCGCAAAACATAGCTCTGGTATTTCTCTAATTTGAAAACATCTTTGTGTCGCTTCCAAAATGATCATTTATGCAGAGGATAATAAGACCTGGCTTTGTGTCCTTCATTGGTACAGCAAATAAAAAGACAAATGCATTCTTTCTAAGGACATGGTGCATTTCCCAGGCCTGCTTAGGGGGAAGTTTTGATTGAGTCTGTTTATTTATTGATTGCAGCAATCCTTCCAGCAGATGGGAGAGATGTCTGCTCAGCTAGACAAGGCTGGTTAAGGCGGCAGATTTGGCAGGTGTTTAAAGCTTTTAAACCCAGGGCCCATGGGGAGTGGGTGAGCCTTTCCTTTGCACCTGTGGCCTGCTGGCAGTCTCAATCCTCCCACTGTCTCTCATGTGCCAGCTCCAGGAGGCAGAGTGCACGCGTGACACACCGCTAGTTCTCCCTCCCCCGCCTCCTGCGAAGTCAGCTGTGTGTAGTGTGGAATAGAGAGTGTGACCGGAACCAGTGAATCCTACTTACAGTTAATAGCTGTGAAGGATGATGTGGGGCTTGCATGAGCATCACGTATCAGCCAGTGGCTCTGGCCAACAGGACCGTGAGTCTGAGATGCGGTCTCGGAGGACACCAACCTTTACTTTTATTTCTCATGAGCCTATTGTCTTCTTATGCCCCATATTGCCTCTATATTGGGGTTCACAATCCTGTGTCTTCCTTGTGGCTTATTCATTCATTTCTGAAGGGATTCTGGAGTCCCCTTTCCTCCCTCTAACCTGTACTCCACACCACAGACTGTCTGAAATTACAATTCCCTTATTGATTCTGGGAGGAAGTCAAAATCACTTTCCTGATGTTCTTTTTTGATTATGGTCAGGCCCCAGCTCACCTCTGAAGGTCTGCGGGGGACAGGGGGAAAGCCTACCACCCCTAGGTTCCTTGTGCTTGTGTTGTTCAACCTCTTGAGCTATTGTCTCTGCTGCCTCTTCCTGAGGACCCTTAAAACATGCTTCTTATTATTCTGGGGACTCTTCTGAACCATTCTAGCCAGACCCCTTCAGCAGCCGTCTAAATTTTTAAATTGGTGATTTCCATCAGTGGAAGTGTGCAAACAGGGACTGCGCCATTTACAAAGGCTATGGGAGGGTGTACCCATTTGGTGAGACAAGAGGTTTGTTTTGTTTTGTTTGTTTACCCTTTTTTCTAACAATGTATTCACAGGTTTCTTTCCCCAGTTCCTCCCAGATTCTCCCACCTGCCCACCCACTCAAATCCACATCCTTTCTTTCTCTCATTAAACTACAAACGGGTAGCAACAACCAGAAACGAATAAAGCAGAACAGACAAAACACAAACAAACAAACAAAAACCACAGAAAAACCACAAGAAACACAGACAAAGAGATGCACACACTCCCACACACAGAGATCCCATAAAAACACAAAATCAGAAACGATAATATGTAAGCAGAACGCCTGTAAAGTTGAAAAGCAAAGCAAAACAAAACAAAACAAACAAAAAGCCTCAGATAAGCATTATAAAACAGAAACCTCCAAGAATACCATTGAGTTCATTTTGTGTTAGCATATACTTCTGAGCATGGGGCTTGCCACTAAGTGATGTGGGATTTCCCTCTGTATGCAGTGATTACCATTAATGAATAAAATAACTGCTTTGGACCTATAACAGGGCAGAACTTAGTGGGAAAAACTAAGCTGAATGCTGGGAGGAAGAAGGGAGGAGTCAGGGAAAAGCTATGGAGCCCTGACAGAGACAGAGGCCAGGACTTAAGCCAGTAAGCCACAGCCACGTGGCAATATACAGATTAATAGAAATGGGTTAAATTAATATGTAAGAGTTAGTCATAAGAAGCTAGAGCTCATGGGCCAAGCAGTGATTTAATTAATACAATTTCTGTGTGATTATTCCAGGGCTAAGCAGCCGGGGACAAACAAGTGGCCTTCCTCCTACAACTAAGTTTCTGTTGAAGAAAACTAATTTTTCCTTTGGGAGCTGTTGTCAGTTGAAGATACCTTCTGGGTGAGGAGTGTGAGCTTATGACCACTTTCCTGCTCAATGCTGGGAGCCTATCTGACTAGACCTGCGTAGGCCCTGTGCATGCCGCCACAGTCTCTGTGATTTCATATGTATATCAGCCCTGTTGTGTCTAGAAGCACTTGTATCTTACTTCCTCTCTGGCTTTTACAATCTTTACAATCTTTCTGCCTCTTCTACAAAATTCCCAGAGCCCTGCAGGGTGGGGGAGGGGGTTTGAAGGAGACATCCCATTTAGAACCGAGTAGTCCAAGGTCTCTCACTCCCTGCACATTGTCCAGTTATGGGTCTCTGTATTTGTTCCCATCTGCTGCAGGAGGAAGCTTCTCTGATGGTGGCTGAGCAAGGCACTGATCTATGAGTATAGTAGGATCTTGTTAGGTCTGCTTTAGTACAACAGTGATATTTGCTTTTTTCCCTTCTTGATTTCTTGCCTATTTAGTCTCAGGTTATTGGCCATCCAAGCAGCATCAGGCATGGGTTCCATCTTATGGAGTGGGCCTTAAATCTAACCAAATAGTGATTGGTTACTCCTGTAACTTTTATGCCACCATTGTACCAGTATATCATGTGGGCAACTCACCATTGTAGATCAGTTTGTAGCTTGGTTGGTGTTTACCTTTCTCCTCTGGTAGCATCCAGAATGCCTTCCAATACCACCAGGCAGCAGGGGTGAAGGCTTTTGGTAGGTACCAGTTCACACTCTCCATGCTCAATGAGTTATGTAGGTGTTGTCTGCAGCAATGTGACCTTACTATAAGTTTGTGAAGAGCAATCAATAGCCTTGGCAAAAGCCTGGGTTGGTTGGGGATTTCCATAAGACCCCTCTATCCAATGACTCAATTAGATGCAACCCATTCCTTGCCCTGGAGATTTCATTTAACAGTGAGAGATGTCTAGTTGGAGTTTTGTATTCCCCATTATTTGGTGATTCTATTTAGATTTCTTTCATATATGTATAAGTTTTAAGACGCTTCTATTGTAGTTGATTTCCATATGATCCCTCAATTAGCCCACAGTTTTAGGTGGCCCCCTCTGCATTCCATCTCTTATGCCCTCTTCCCTTCCCCTGAGAGAAGTCCCCTAACATCTTGAATGTTTTTTCTTTACTCCTCACGGTCTCGCATCTTTATTTTCCTTTTCACTTGATCTTAGCCAAAAGGCCGAGAAGCGATTATTTTCCTTTTCTTTTAGTTGTTGTTTGTGTGCAGGCTTGTGCACATCACAGTATTCATGTAGAGAGGTCAAAGACAACTACAGAGTCCCTTCTCTTCTACCACCCCGTGAGGGGCCAAGATTAGACTTAGGGATTAAGCCTGCTGTACCCAGTGCCTCTACCCACTGAAATATCTCATTGAACCAAGATGTTTTTCAATGGCTGGTCAATTTATAGGTGTTTACAGAATATAAATGCATAATAAATAATTCTCATCACATGTACATAGGACAAATACAGGAAAGAGTGTTTTGGTTGCATATGTTTGGTTAGTATGTATAGTGTGTGCTTGTTTGCATGTTGGTATGGGGCATGTATGCATGCATGTGTGTCCATATAGGGGTGGAGACTCAGATTTGATGTTGAGTGTCTTCATCAGTCACTCCGCACTGACTTGAGGCAGGACATCTTGCTAAACCCAGAGCTTTTCCGTTCCCAGGTAGGATCACTAACTAGCAGGTCTCCTGTCTCTGCCTGCAGACTTCTGGCACGACAGGTGGCCAGCATGCCTAGCTGGATTTTATGTGGATTCTAGGGATCTAAACTTTGTCCCTCAGGCTTGTGAGGCAGACTTTTCATCAGAAGCTATTTCCTAGCCCCATACATACAGACATCTATTTTTTAAAAGTACATCTATCGTATTCAGAGCTTTGGTTTCTTAAATTTATTGAGCAGAGTAATATCCTACAATCTGGTCTATGACAGACCATATACTCTAAGGGTCTCAACTTGTCCTGACAATTACTCCAATTCTGATATCCTGCTTATTCAAGTTCATCATTGTTGATTTTGGCAATCTTCTAGAAACAAAGCAGAAATTCAGTTCTTTTAGTTTTTGCCGTATATCCACCTAGTCTTATGAAATACTGCCTAGTCGGAGTCCTGAAACGATAACATCACCAATGGTAATGACTTTTTCCAAAACAGCAGTTATGGAAATGTCCCTGATGAATTAGGCTGGAAAAGAGCCTACTTCCCTACAATATAGATGAATTGTGTAGATTGTGATTTTCCTTACAGTGGCTAAATTTCCCCATCCAAGAAGCAAATCTGTTGCACAAGTTCCCCTAGTCCCCAAATTTAGGTTCAAGTTGTTCGCTAAAGGTTCTCATGAAATCACGGTAATTTCAGTCAACACAGTTTCCTCAAATTCCTGTCCTGTAGCAGATGACGTCATAGACACTCCACTTTGTGGTAATGCCCTCCATGGATATTCTCTTGCATAAGGTCCCAGAGAAAGCAGTGAGGGATGAACTCAGCCCTCTGTCTCCAATGCATAATTGAGATGATTAATCCTCGCAGGAGGGATTTTTCCAAACATCACTTGATCATATTCATTTGTCATCCTGATAATTTGCAATTTACCCGATAGAAACAACAAGATAAATATATTTAAAATACAGTAAGCATATTAAGGCTTCTATCTTAGGTTTTGTGAACCCCAAATATACCTGGTAATAAGAATGCAATTATAAAATTTAAGATAGGATACTAATTTAAAAATACACGATTATGCCATTTCCTCCAGTGCAACAAGATCACAGGAAGAAAATGGCTGCATCAGGGCATCGTAGAGCGCCGTGTTTCACTTGCTCAGTCATTCATTTTCATTTTTTTAAGGTCCAACCCAAATGGTATGGTCATCAATGAGCGAACGAGAATTTCTCACCTCACACGGTTTAATTCAGCCACTTCACAGGACTTTGACTGCACATCAGGCATGTGTAAAGAAATCATGGCTTTTATATTCATTGCCATTTGCCTCCCAAATCTCAACTGCCTCTCATGGGACTCATTTATCCCTATGGACTCAAGGACTTAATTTATGAAAAAAAAAAGATTCTTTACACACTGAAAGAAACAAGATATTAAAGTAATTAAAGTCTCCAAAGAAGAAGAGGTGTTAACTCATTTATATAGATTTCATCAGAGTCTAAGAATAAGGAGAGGATAACAGAGTAAGTGGTGCAGTTCAACCTTTGCTGACATCCACAATCTCCATGACTGTGCGGTGAAGCTCTCTGCATTGGTCAAGCAGCGGCTACACACCAGTGTGGGTTTGGACCGCAAAGTCTTTTCGAAAGGTTGTTAGATTTATGTATCTTATGTTATGAGAGTTTGCCCTGCATGTATCTGTGTACCAGGTGTCTGTGGTGGTCAGAAGAGGGCACTGGATTCCCAGAACTGAAGCTGTGTGTGGTTGTGAGCAACCCAGAAAATGCTGGGACTCACAGCCATGTCTTCTTGCAAGAGTAACAAGTGCTCTGTGAGCCGTCTCTCTGGCTTCTACAAACTCTGTCTTTCTACAAATATCAGCTCTTAGGCTGAAAGAGAGAGAGAGAGAGAGAGAGAGAGAGAGAGAGAGAGAGAGAGAGAGAGAAGGGTGAAGAAAAACATACTGCTGCCATGACCACCCTCATTTCCTAGTGAGTATGTTTATGTACTGTGGAGTAAATACTAGATAGGACTACTTCCCTGTTTAATAATAAGACCAATTTCACACAGAACGCTTGAGATCTGATCTGATCTTTATAATTTACTTGCTTCCAACTTAACAGATATTATTTATAATGCTTCTGAAAAAACAAAATACTTAAATAATGTATTCACACTGACCCATACAGAGTTTTGCTCTGAAGTCTAGGTTGATCTTGCAACTCACAATCTCCTTGCTTCAACCTCTGAAAATTCTTGGATTTATACGTGTTTGTCACCATGCTCGACTAAAAGTATAGTCTTTTAACAGGATAAATTGACAAATGAAAAAAGATAAAGGAAAATGTGGAGGCAATTTAGTGTGCATTCATGGAGCTCTTGCAAGCCACGCAACTTTCCAAGTTCTTCATGTCTTTGGAGAAGAGGAAGACTTAGGGACAAAGCTCAGAGGAAGGGCAAATGTAACCAGCTTGTTTGCTCCAAGTTGGAAACTCTTCCTTATTCTTTCCTTCCAAATCTGTTAGATTATACAGTCATAGTCTTAATAAAGATTTAATGTTCAATGAGTATTTTTAATTAGTTCACTAAATTTTCTCTAACTTTGCCTACTTTCAGAAATTTTCTTGACAAATCTGCTAGAGCTCAGATTTGGATTAGGAGGATGCTTAAAAACTATATGGCCTATCAGCTAAGTAAATATTTGCACAGCTAGAGTGCTTCATGTGTATTCCTCCCATTGTACTGGACACTAAGGCATAGCAGAGCAGAGAGGCAAGAGTTGTGACTGACATACTCAACAGGGACGTTTAAGTCTGACGAGGGGTTGCTAAGAAACAAATCAGCTAGGATCTCTGCTTAGCCACTCACAAATGCTGAAACCAAGCAGAGCAGGAGATAGACAGTGTTCTTGGCACAAAAAACTTGAAACCCCAAGTATATCAGGGAACACCTCTCTGGAAAAACGTTAGAAAGGAATAGGGTAATGTTTCCTGCAGAAAAAAAATAAATAAAACAAGTGTCCTGTGGCCAAGGGTTTTGTACTTGTCTGAGAATCAGGAGCACAGCTGTGAGGCTGTGCTGGGGTTTGAGTATGGTTCCTGTGTTGCTCACTGGTCCTCAGGGTGGCAGTGTTGAGGTGGTGTCTGCTGTGGAATATTCCTTTACACCATGTGAAGATTTGTCACTCTGATTAGTTTAATAAAAAGCTAAAAGGTTGTTGTAAGTTATGGGGGAGAGGTGCATGTTGTAAGCCAAAAGTTAAAAGGAAAAATTAAAGAAATAGAGGCTAAAATAAAGCCATATAAGATGGAAAATACACAGAGAATCTTGATACTGTATGCTATGATGCTCTCTTTGAATTGTTTGAATGCTGAGGAAGGAACAACAGCTGCTAAAAGACTTGTGTTTCTACATGCTGCTGAATTAACCCAAGGAAGGTATTTTGAAAATACCTTGGCTTCAAAATTGAAGTCAAAAGGTATGTTACTTTGGAGAAGAGATTTTCCTTTTGTTTCCACAGGAGATGAGAGGCTATGGATTCATTCTGAGTTAAGAAAACTCAGGTTTCATCAAGGAAGACCACCTGAGAAATCTCCGGTAGGAACAGATGGCCCAGATGTCTTGAGTTCTACATCCAGAACAAATTCAAGTTGCTGCCTGAGATGATGAAGCCTCACAGGATACTCCAGTCAGGACTTGATCCTAACTCTAAATTTTCTTTTGGTCCCCTTAAAGATTATCAGCGTCCCCAACCAGCTGGAAGTAGCCTGGAATACTATGCCCACATTCCCAAAAAATGGACTGTGGATATTTTCCTTTGTTTTTTTGTTTTTTTGTTTTTTTTTTTTTAAAAAAAAGAGGGGGAAGTGGTGCGGGACAAATCTGTCAATCATGTTTTAAATAAACGCTGATTGGCCAGGCAGGAAGTATAGGTGGGAAAACCAGACAGGAAGTAGAGGCAGGGCTAGGATAAAGTCTAGGAAGCAGGAAGCTTCCCGGGGATTCCTGCGCAGATCTCCAAGGAAGCAGCATGTGTCTCTGTCCCAGCTGAGAAAAGGTACCGGCCATGTGCCTGGCATGGATGGGAACAATGGGTTAACATAACTTATGGGAGCTAGTAAGAAGCCTGAGATAATGGGACAATCAGCTTATAACCTAATGTAGACTCTCTGTGTGATTTTCTTTGGGGCTCGCTGGCTGTGGGGTACTGGGCGGGACAGTAACCCCAATAAGCAGGCCCCTATTTTTAAAAAAGGTCAACAGCTATGCAGGACTTTTGGGGCAGAGAGAACTCTTGGGAGAAGGGTAGGGTCACGAGGAGAGATGGAGAAAGCAGGAAAGCGGGGTGGACAGTTCATGGATGAGGTGAACGAGCCTTGGATCAGCACATAGATGAATAGGGATGGTTAATTTGAGTTATAAGAGATGAATAGAAACAAGTCTAAGCTATCGACCGAGCTTTTGTAATTACTAATAAGTCTTTATTTGGGAGCTGGCTGGAGGAACAGGGACAGACTCACTACAGGGGTCCTCTGCAAGAGGTGCAGCCCGGTGGAAGACAGGTCAGTGGAACATTCCAGGGAAGGAATTGTTCTGGCCTGGGCATTCTTGGGAAGGAATTAACACTGGCCTGAGCATTCCTAGGAATGAATTAATGCTGGTCTGAGCATTCCTGAGAAGGGATTAACGCTGGCCTGAGCGTTCTTGGGAAGGAATTAATGTTGGCCTCAAGGACTGAATTAGTTTTGGAAGCGAACTGTTAAAATGAGGCCAGTCCCATGCAATTTTTTTTTTTTTTTTGCATGTAGCCATCTCATGTCGAGTGCTTCACCTTGTGATGTGACCAAAGAGGCCCTCGTCAGAGTTGGGCTGATGTCAGCACTGTGCTCACGAACCAGAACTAACAGCCAAATTCACCTCTTTTCTCTACAAATATCCCAGCCTTGAGCATTGGTGATAGGTGCAGAAGAGGAATACGGCAGAGGGGCTGGAGCAGAGGAAAAGAAACAGCCAGAGGAGAGGTTAAGAGGAGTAATGAAGATGCCCATCAAGCAAGACCTCCGTGACATCTGACAACTTCGATTTCCGCTGAGGGAGATGCAATAAGCCAACCACTTTGCCACCTCACTGCTGAAGCATAGCTGCACAGTGGGTGAGAGAGGCCATGTGGGAGCAGAAAGGCCGGTAACAGTGTGATGCAGCCATTCTAGTGGATGGGGTGACTCCATAGAGAACCGTAAAAAGTTGCAATATTCCGGTGCTATTTCCAATCAACAGAATGTAGGAAATAAGGAAAGAAGGGCATAAAGGGAAATGATGAGATTTTGGATATAGCAATTGGAGTTTGCACTAAGTGACACTGCTTTGCATGGTTATGAGGGCAAACACCAGCAGGGTCCTGTAGCCAAGGCATTGAATATATTGCCCGGTGCAAGTCAACTCATCAAAATCAAACAGAAAATAAGCTTCAAAGAATGCCATGGTGGTTGCATTTTGAGCTGGGATTAAGTCTAAATTAAATTTGGCAAACAGCTAGAATTAAATTTATATAATAAAACTTGTATATAATTGCATTAAATCTAGTAGCTTCAAGAATACTATAGATAAATTAAAACAACACTGAAGGTAAATTAAAAGTGACTTAAGTAAATGATGTGCCATAGTTCTAATGCAATACTCGTCTCCCAGATCTGTGTATCAATGACTCCTAAATCAAAATGTAAGCAGAATTGTTTTGCACAAATTGCTAAACTCCATCAAACTTTTCCTGGTAAGCAAAGAAGGAGGAACAGCAAAAATATACTTGAAGAAGGTCAAGTGAAAAACACTGGAAAGTAGGTAACCAGTCTTTTACAAGGTTGTCATTATAGACAAAAGCACTTGTTAATGCAAGACTAGATTAGGACCTACAGAGCCAGCAGAAAGAGGAGGAGGGCGGACTCAAACATTCAGACATGACTTGGGATGAAAGTCGCTCTGCCTTGCAAAGCCATGAAGAAATGTACGTTTTCAGCATCACTTGGACATAGATGTGAGCAGAATAAAAGAGGCGATTACGTCACAAGATAAGGAAAATTAGTCCCATGTACACCAGAGATGTGACAGAGAAAGGCAAAAGCTAATGCCGGCTGGAAAAGTGAATTATACTGCTTTCCTTATGGAGCTGGGCTTGAAAGAAAAGAATAAATCATTGTAACTGCCAAGGAGAAGGCTTTTTTTTCAATTTATTAGAATTAAGAAACTCTGTTTAAAAGCTTGATTAAATTCCATTTGACTTTTTACAGCTTTTGTCTTCTGTGCCCTTGGGGTCTCATCAAAAACTTCTTGCCCTTACCAATTTCCAAAGTTTGTTCCTTACAATTTCTTCAAATAGTATTATAGTTTCTTGTTTTTACACTTAAGTCTTTATCCCCTTTTTAGTTGATTTCTGTAGCTGACGAGATAGGGCGCAGTTTCTGTCTTCTGTGTGCTGATATGCAATCTAGAATTATTTATTGAAAGAACTATTTCTTCCCCGGTGTACTCTTAGTGCTGTTGTTGAAAACATGTTCACCGTATGTGTTTGAGTCGACTTCAATATTCTCCATTCTGTTCTCTGGTGTCTGTCTCTGGTGTTAACCCAATACCATGGAGTCTGATGTTCATAGCTTTGTGTATATTTTGAAATTAATTGGTATAATACCTATTAGATTGTTCTTTTATGCAAGATGTCTTGGCTGGCTTGTGTGTGTGAATATGAATGAGTTTCAGGATTTGTTTTTCTAACTCTGCGGCTAATGCTTTTAACAGTATAATAGGGTTTGCATTGAATCTTGAGTACACTTTGGGTGTTAAAATATTTTATTGGTTTGTCTACTCCATGAGCACAGGCTGTCTTTCCATTTTTGTAGTCACTTTGACTCCTCTCATCAGTGTGCTATAGTCTTCATTATAGACATTTGCCTCTTTTTAGCAAAATTGATATAAAGATATTTAGTTTTATATTTTAGCCATTGTGAATGGATTCAGATAATTGTTCTGATGTAAACACAGTTAAGCAATGGAACCACATACGCATTCTATAGGGTTTGATTTATAGGGAGATGTGGACAAGCAAAGCTTATTTATGGTGTTAGAAATAAGACACACTTACTCTCAGTATACTGAGAAAACTGCTGACTCATAACAGTGTCCAAAAAGCTTATGGGGAGGATAACACCTATCTCTGATATACCCACTTTGTATGGTCACTTACTTGGTCCTAATTATTTAAGCTCTGCTTATATAGTAAATTCTCTTTTTAATGTTCACATAATTCTAAAATTCAAATAAAAATTACAAGCACCTGAATCTAAGGTTTTTATACTTCCTAGAGTGGTGTCTGTCCTTCTAAATGTGTATTAAGTAGACAGAGGTAATTGATGGCCCTTGGATGTTCAGTAAAATGATAATACATTCGATGACATTTGTGTTTGAAGGTTAAATTTGAATTGAGACCTGCATCCTAAGCCCAAAAGCACAGAGTGTGTGCAGGTTTTCCATGTGTTTCCATTATTTATGCTATTCTTTTTGACTTCTTTTAATCAATAATTTTATGAAATGATTGACGCAAGAGCCTAGAAAATCTTCATGTAAACTGAATTGATGATCCTTTCCTTGCTGTAATGGAGGACATCATTCTTCTTTTATAATGCTAAATGCCAGTCAAAGACAAGAATATTTATACTTCAGAACACAGCAGCCGGGGCCGTTACAGGTTCAGATAATTCCTCTCATCTTTTAAAGGTTATAGTCTGGACATGCGTCTGTTTTTCAAGGCATACATCTTGGTGGACTGTCTGAAGCAATTTCTAAATCAAATAATCATTTTGCAGCAAACATGCCAAGGTCTTAAGGACTTGTGTGTTATTATTAAGGCATTTTTAATTGTTAATTACAAAGCTAGTGCTGGATTAGGGAACAGAAACCACATTTCCACATCTGAAGATTTTGATGTACATTTTTCCTTTATGATATTTGATCCTGATGGAGTGTATTTTTCTCAATTGAACTGTTTCTTCGGTTGCAGGGCATTTTTGTCAAATTATAATACCTTATAAAAGCATTATAAGCAATGCATAGCCTCTTAATGATTAACAAAATTCAGTCCATTGGCTGAATGACCACAGACACCAGAGCTGTATTTCCTCATGGTCTCTACATTTCAAAAAAATGTTTCTTGATTTCTTTATATGCTGTAATTTTAGAGGAATTAGACCTTCTGGAAAGGGCCAGGCAAAGAGACAATGGCTATGTATTGTGATTTAAAGAATGTGAGAGGTATTCTCATACCAAGGAAAACTCAGTATTTTTTTTAACAATTTAGAACAGAACGTATACAAACAAGGCCATTGCTAAAATGAAGATATTTTGTCTATTAGGGGTTAGCTAATAGCTGTATATTTTGCTTATCTCATGATTTCAATCCAAATTAGAATGAGTGGGAAAGCCTAAGATGAGGACTGTGTTGGTATTCAGGACATGGAGCTGTCTGCAGTGGTCCCAAGGACTTTTATCTGGCTTCTTTTCTCTTTATGGTGACCAAAGACCTGACAAAAACCAACTGAAGAAGTACAGGTTTATTTTAACTCAAAGTTGGTGGATATAGTCCGTCTTGGCAGGGAAATTATGGCAGTAAGTATGGCTCACAGTGTCACAGCGGGTGCTTGCTCACACTAGGTAGTGGACGCAAAGATCATGAGGCACAAGAGACTTCCAAGGCAGGGTTGACATGAAGCCCCTCCCTCCCTTCTCTTTGCATATGTAAGTGGGCTGTAGTCTCAGGGCAGGGGGAGACTGGTTCAGTAGGATAGGCAGCAGCAAGCTGTTCATTGGCTCAGCAAGCCAAACGAGTAAGATTGCTCCATTGGTCTGCTGTCTTCCCTATCTGTGGTGAGTAGAAATAGATCCCCTAGGATAAACCACATAATACTCACCCCGAGCCTGAGTCCCTAACATCTGCTGTCTCTCCTGATCTTTCTCTAGCACTTTCTTTACCTCAATTAGAGTTCCTTGAATAGCATCTACTTTGATTTCTTTATTTATATACCTAGAACCCAGCTTAGTACTTGAAACGGGTCATGTTCAGCAAGTGATAGATGAAATGGAATCTTCTAGAGGTCTTGCAGCAGTTTATGAGAAAGTCCTTTATTATAATCATCAGTCATATTCTGTGATTAATTCTATGATCGTTCTAATTTTCCTAAATTATGGAATCTCTTATTAGCTAGGGCTCGGCAGGGTGGTTCACAAACACCAGATAAAAGCTGCTCCATTTTCCCAGGCTGTACCTGGAACAGTGGCCATGGAGGTCTGCAGCAGGACACAAATCCAGGCTCCTTCTCTCTTGAGCCTTTACAGTGTAGCAGTGTGAAAAGATACTTGGAGTAGATAGTATAAATATTAATACCCCAAATACTACGTGATCCTTGTTCTTCAGGGTGGAGAAAGGATGCCATTCCCAGAGCATCAGGCATCAGTCTTCCTGGCACCAGCTGACTGAAGAGAAGTTATTTAAATAGCACACAGTCCCTTATGTGCTGAGTGACCTGACAACAGCCTATTGACGGCTTTTTCCACCTGTGTGCCTTCGCAAGCAGAGGAGCTCAGGAGAGAGAATTCAGGAGCAATTATATGTTACAAATACCTGGCTTCACAGTGTGCTGGAAACCAACCTGTGAACCGCACCTTAATCTGTTTAACCTCCCTTTTCTCTTGGTTGCATGAAACCATGCCCATGGGAGTGATGCTTTAAGCTACTGCCTTTTATCCCTTCACCTCCCCTCAAACTCTAGCCATTTTCCTGTCTGTCTTTGAACTGTGCCTCTCCCTAAGTCTTGCAGACTTTGCTTGGCAAACATAAGTTTAGCCTCTGCTTAGGCAAAGTCTTGCTATGGGGGGAAATTTTAGGCCAATCCAGCAGACAAACCCACTGGAATATTCCTCAGAGTTGTTTTCACCTATGTGGTTTAATTCTGTCTTTGAGGTTTCCCTGTCATGACCCATTATTCACAGAATCCAGCTGACCATCAAATTTAGTAAATTCAATAGGGCGGGGGCTGATTGTCATAAATGTGATTATGTGCATACACAGAGAGACATTCATGCATTTTGCACACACACACTTATTTCTTGGAGAAAGAAAGGAGGATGTCAGCATTGTGTCATGTGGTGCTATAGATCCAGTTCTACCTTAGTAAGAAACTTACAGGAAAGAATGGTGGCAGTGAAGAAGTCATAATTTGAGAGACAGTTTAGTTAAAAGCGACAGATGAAACAGTCATGATGTTTTAGGTGACCAGTGCCTTGCACTCTGCTATCCTGTTATGACCCAGATGATTAAACCATTAAAACCATCAGAAATTAATTAGATTCATGATACAAACATCATGATTCACAAGAGGCTTCAAAAGCAGGATTGCCATGAGGCCCCTACCTCCCTTCTCTGAGGACAGGTAAGTGGGCTATAGTCTCAGGGGGCACATTGTCTAAGGGTCTTTGCACATTGCAGGCTCCTTTTCTTTCCAAACCGATCAAGTGCACCACCAAAGGCAGATCTAAGGTAGGAATTTCCCTCATTGCTGTAATTCAAAGCCACCTCTCCTTAGTCCTGTCTTTCTTCTCTTTTGCATTCTGAGCCAATTTGCTTATCAACCACACTCAGCTCTGGTTCTTCTCTCATTACTTGATCATAAAGTATCACCCATTTAGTACATACAGGTGTGTGAGAAGAAGGGGAATTCTCTGCAGGTTACATGGGAGTTGGAACACCTACACTGTGGTCCACTGGCTTGTCTTACTCTCTAGGCATGCTCATGCCAACCACAGATAAATCACTGGATGTATAATTTCAGTGAATATACTTGCCAGCTGCCTTTGTTCCCATATTGCTGCTTTTAATCTGAAGGAGTGAAACATATTCTCCGGAGCAGACCTGATGAGGGGCCCTTCCTTTCTCTGCATTGCATACAATTGTTGGTCTTCTGCATCATTTAATGAATGGATAAAGGATGGTCAAGTGTGGGCTGTGCTGCCTTAAGAACCCAGGCTGGCCTATCAGACAGTAGACTTCCTTTCTGATGGGGAAAGAAAGTAATAAACTGTTTTGTCTTTTCCTTTGGAGTGAATGGGCCCAGGTCAACCTTTAAAACCTTCACTAATCTATTAGATTCTGAACTGCCATAGTTGATTTTCTACTGTCCAACATATGGCATTCTGATGATTTGAGTGCAGTTGACATGATCTCACAGAATTAGTGGACCCTGTGATATTCTCTTAAGGAAAAAAATGATGTAGATCTTGTCAGACTGTGTTATGACAGAGATCTATAAAGACACCAGATGTGAGATTATATTATGAATCTTGTGAATGAAAGTTGCTTCCAGTCTCCCTTCCTATTACAGATGAGAAAGAGCATGTTTCCCAGATCTGTGTACTGGATATCATGTTAATCTCTTTAAACAACGATATTACATATAACATGGAAGATATAGTAGATAAGTTTACTTAAGTAAGTTTATAAGGGTTTCTAGTGTCACTGTTTTAGAGGAAATATACTATTGAATTAAATTAGGATAGAACAGCAATTATCCCCTTAGCATTCCTATCCTTAAGATATCTCTGAAGCCTGATATAACTGGAGTTAGTGAGTTTATTTTGAAGATTTCTACTTGACCTTGCCATGACACCATGTCTAATACTTCAGATAAAAAGGAGCATGCTAGGAGATGCTAACTGCCAAGTGTGTGCCCAGTTACGCAAGACCTGGAAAATGGGTATGGGGTCTGTGGACCCAGTAGACGGCTGAGCAGGAACAAATGTTTAATTCTACTTATAACTTGGCTCCTTTAACTTCCAATTTCATGACAAGGGAAGGATCATGTTAGTTATGGTCTGTAGGGATCAAAGCTAAGAACCACCCAATAGTCCTTCAGATGTTTGAGTAGTCCCTTTAACTATTACAAGATAGCCTATATTCTTTGAGGAAAGGAGGGGATGCCACGCTGGTTAAGTAGAGTCCTACTCAGTGGCTGAGCCTATCAGTGCAGTTTGTGGAGCTGAGCATTGGTTGGGATTTGGAGACTGTATAAGAAACCATTACTTTTTGTTAACCTGGCTGGTCTTAGATTTTTGTAGATAGATACACTTGATTTCTTTTATGCTTACCCCTTTGTGCATCGATGCATCGTGGCCAGCAATGTCTCATCTATAGACCATGTCCACAGCTTTCTGCAGCTCAGAAACCGTTAGAAACCAGTTTTACTTGCCAGGAACATATGACACTAACACCCATCTTCTCTGAGTTAAATAAGAGCACTTAAGTTCTATTATTCAATATCATTTAATCCAACAGTGTCCAAACTACTACTTACTGGAACCATCTGGAAAGTTTTTTTAACAATGCTTCTGCTCCACTTGCAGCCCATAGAAATGAAATAACAATGTCTAGGATGGGAGCCAGGCATCAATAATGGTCAAAGATCTCCAGGTATGGAAGACGGCTGTTATAATTGATATTCTATCATGTATCTTACATGATAAATAACAACATCTACAACAACATCTCTACAAACAGCCATAGACACCTCCTTCATGGTGCTGATATTCTGCTTGCAGGCATCCTTCTTTTGTCCCTTTGGTAAATGAGTATCAGAACCTCTGCAGAAATTTCATCATTGGTTGGGTTTCAGGACTTAGAAGATACACTTATCACACCTATTTTCTTGAACCATTTGATTCCTGTTTGCCATCTGCAGTAACCCCAGTATAGTTTCTTCTTTACTAAATTGGCCTATCACTTTCTCTAGACTTCTGAGACTTATTTCAACAGCTTGCCATCCTGATTTTCTAAGGTCCTTGTGAGAATGTTGTGATCCAAGTTATTGGGGAAGCAATAATGCGAGGGGAAGTCCGTTGAGCTCTGGGAGATGAAGAGGAAAGAGAAGGATGCTTGCAACTAAGAGGTTTCTCTCCTGTCTTTGGCCAAAGAGGGAGTGCTACAGATGTCAGGCTACCTGAAGGGCTCAAGAACCTCCGGCATTCCGAGTTTGTCACTTGTAATGAGCCAGCTCTTCTCACTGTAGTCTCACACAGCTGTCGCTTCCTAGTCACTGCTCCTAGGTTGGTATAGTAGACCCTGGCCTAACAGATTGGTTGTTAATGGGAATTCGGCCTCCCAGCATCTCCACTATAACTAAGAATTAATTCCTAGTCCAGAGGCTAACATTTGTAGGCCCTTTGGGAGATCTGAATCTTCATGTTCTGCCTAGTTTTTATGATGTTTATATTTTGCTTGGTTATAATGATCATACTTCTTTTTTGTCATTCTAATGTATAAATAACATCCAATAGAAACCATATTTAGATGGCTTACATACATGTATAGACATGTATAGATGATATCCAATAAAAGCGTTTATACTCAACCGCCCTCATAATTACTATACTTTCTGTACCTTTTTGTAACTATGAAATGGCACTTCCAAAGATATACTACCCTGGTTTACAGTCCATGAAAGTTGGAGTGATAATGTCACTGTAGAAAGGCTTAGGTGGCATGGGATAACTGCCAGTATTGTCACTTGTCACATCATTGGGTCTCCCTTAACATTCATAACCGAATCTGCCTTCAGAATCACGTCTTAGGATTTCTTTCTTATCTGAGTGGTTTTTGGCACCAAACGTGACACATTGTGAAACAGGGAGGAAGCAGAAACAAATGTAGGTGTACCTCAACACCTGCCACTGTTAGGTAGGAGCTCGTTTAGGAAGTGAACCCATTTCTTCAGCATCAAAGCAAGAAGCACGTTCGGAAGCGACCGACTCCACTTGTTAGAGGCACCCACAGAGCACTAGGGAACCAGGAATATTCTACACTCAGGAACCTCTCGGAATTGCCTTTCCCATCCAGGAGGCTGGGAGTGAATATGGTTAATGATCTGGCGACCTTTTTGCTACCTGTGAAGGCAGACCTCACCCACGTGTGCTGTAGAGGGAGACCTCACTCAGCTTATCCCAGACTCTTCAGTCCATAGACTCTATTATTCCTTAGCTCCACGTTAGTAGAATCCATTCGTAGGGGGAGTGTCACATGTACTACTGACCGCTGCTCTTTTTGTCAGAGACCACACTAGATTCTAGGCCTTTTAGCTATTGAACCTACCCAAAGGGTCACGTGGCTGTTGTAAAGGAGTTTCTGAGGAGCGGCACCTAAAGCTTTATTGTGTACCTGGAATTAGAAGGATCATTGCCTGGGAACCTGCAATCGGGAACCTGAAAACTTTCCCCCAAATCGTACTTCGTTTTGAATACGCTGACAGTGAACCCCTGGCATCAGACTCCCCTAGCTTTATCGAGGTTGTTGAAGTCAGTCTGAGTCGAATTTTCATTCTCAGCCCTTCACAGTTTGCTTCCCTGCCTCGACACCTACAAGTTCCCCCTCATCCGCTGTTCAGAGAATTGTTGATGGGAAATAAACCAAAACAACACCCATCCTTCAGCATCCCACCAGGAACAAATCACATGTGAATACACACCATTCATTTTCTCCATTTTCCCTCATGGGCCCCTTTCTAAAAATGGCTCCATTCACACTTTTGAATATTAAAAAAAAAGTTTACCGAGTTGGAACTTTGTCGCTGAAATGGGGTTGGAAATTCTTAAATACTCTTTCAGAAGGGGGAAGGCGCATGGAAAGAATGACAGTGTTGGTAATTGTTCCCGCCTACGCTGAGAGGCTGAGGATTGCATTTGATTTGAAAAAGTCTCCCGTAGAGACAGGGATCCCACTCGGTGGCAGAAATTAGACCCCGAGTCAAAATTTCCAGGATGAGATAGCTGTGGTGCATTACTGGAGGATGGCTAAGTTTTAGGCATAAACATTCTTCCTTTTTCCCTAATTGTAAGGTGGACCCGTGTGCTACCTGGTGGGTAAGTTCTTAGAGAAATGTCCTCAACAGCAAGGACAGAAGTTTCTAGGAGATGAAGCCGGGGAAACAAACCTGCAGCAAGTAGTAATCAGGACATCGGCTCTTTAAAATTCTGGGAAATGAAAATGTTAAGACACCAACCATCTTGTAGGACATGGGATGATGAGCAGAATCATTTTTTACTGACACGAAATGAAATCAAAGAGATACAGATTAAGGTAAAGTGAAACTCTAATTTTCTCTATTAAATGAAAGCTTAAAATGATAACAAAGACTAATGATGAGATCTGGGAAAGACGAAAGATAAGATGATCATTCAAAATGCCAGTGGACATAGGAACTGCTGAAGTGTTCTGGAAGGGGATTTTACTGCATTAACCAAGTCTTGAGAAAAGCTGTCTATCATGTAAGCCAGCAAGTCTACTTCTGAGGATTTTCCCTACCATCTAAACAAGCTACATAAGGGGCTCATTGCAGCACTATTATAATTCAAAGTTAGAAATGCCAAAATTGTAGGTATTTGGGTAGGTCGCTCCTTTATAAATCATGTTCATTCAAATTTTAGAAAACTGATAGGCAATATTAGCTTATAAGGCCATGGGAACACTATCCTCCTCTTCCCCCTTCCCTCCAAAATGTGCACTCATGAGTGAGGAAAATGTTGTTTCTGTTATTAACACATATTTTTGTAATGAGATTATAAATTACTTTTTGTTAAAATGAATTTTTATAAATTACATAAGTTGTTTTAATAGAAAAAATAAAGCTACTTCTATGTTAAAAAGCAAAGTTGAAAAGGGAGCTAATAAACTCAATGTCAGCCAGCATAACTTTGTGTTCCTTAGTTAAAGATAGTAACAACTGAGTAGTCCGCTTAGTGCAGCTGCTTTTGAATTGTTGTAGCCGGCTGAGGACTTTCTGATCAGAAGGAAGCAGCAAATTTGCTCTGAGGTCTGCCTCTCACTTCTGCACGAACACCTTCCCAGCTGCCTCATTATCAACCCTGTACTTCCAAGGGGAAGGCAATCCAGGAAGAGGCTCTGGTTTCGCTGCCTGTGATGGGTTCCTGTGTAATGCTGTCATTTACAGGAAATGGAGAGAAAATCTTTAAGATTAAAGGAGTGACAGTTGCTTCCAGCTGGATTTAATCCTCCCAGCAGGACCTTGCTAGTGTCCAGCGGCAGAGGCACGCTTTTGGGAGCTTCACTGAGGCCTGAACTCAGACTCTGCCGATGCCAAGGGTTTTCAAAGACCTGATGTTGCTACAAATGGGATCGCACAGCACTCTAAATGTAGGTTCAGAACTTTATACTTAGTCAAAGTAGTAATTATTCTATCTACTGGAAGAGGAAAAGAAGACTCAGCATGTTACAATTCAGAAGTCCTCAAAATATTTGATTTACAGCTGAACTATTTGCTGAAATAGAAAAGCTTGACCCCTAAGGCCTAAACTGAGCAGATTCTGGGAAAATGGCTTCATGTAGATAGCATTATGGATGATGTAGTTTTTTGATGCGAAGACATAACTGTAGTATGAAAGAATTGAATAAAGGAAGTCTTAAGGTAGCATAACATTAAAAATGAAGTCTGGATTTTATTTATGTTTCTATGATATTGGCAATTAGCTTTGCATGCAAACCAAATATTTTTTTGTGCGTGACAAACTGTCAATATTTATGCAAAGCTATTTTGTAAGTTAGAGCCAAGTCTGTGTGTCAATAAGAATTTATGTTAATTTTTAAGTGTGAAAAATTAATTCCAACTACTTTTACTTCCTTGATGAGCAAATTTGTTTTAGAAATTCCTACATATTTTTGTCTGAAATTTTACAGGATAGAAAACATTTCCCAATGTAAATGTTAATAACAATATCTGTAGTTATTTGGTATGTATATCAGATAGTAATACACACAAACTTTACACACACACACACACACACACACACACACACACACATTAGACATATAGCAAATCATGCTCTTAGGAAAGCCCAGAGACCAAGACCACAAATGAAAATAAAGCCTGTTTTGTTTTGTTCGTTGGCTTGTTTGTTTTGTGTGTTGGAGGTGGGTCTCATGTGTAAGTACATGTGCAGGTGTTTCTATTTGTCCCTGTGTTCGGAAGCCAGAGGAGGATGTATCTCTAAGGGGTCCTGTTCTTTTATCCTCTGTTAGCTTATGCCTTTCAAACTGGGTCTCTCGTTGAACTTGGGACTGCGCTGGAGGTCAGCAAGTCCCAGTAATCCTCCTGTATCTGCTCCCAACTGCATTTCAGGTGCATGTGGTCCTGCCTGGCTCTCTTGGTGAGTGTTGGGGTCCAGACTCATGTCCTCATCCTGCCTTACCCACTGAATCATCTCCTCACTCACTTACATTTACCTTAATAACTGTGCTTGAGCCAGACTTACTACTTCCATCCGAACACCAGTTCATCCCCTTCAATGAGCGCGTGCACAAATGCACACACTCGGAAGGCAAAGGCCAATCTTGGATGCCATTTCTCAAGCATTGTTAGCTTCAGTTTTTGAGAAAGTGTTTTGGAACATATTGAACAAGCTAGGCTAGCCATCAAGCCCAGGGCTGCACCTACTTCTTCCCCCCTACAGATGGGATTATAAGTACACATCACCATGCTCTGCTGTTTTCACATGGGTTCTGGGGATTGAACTGCACTTTCCTGACACCAGTGTGTACTCTTAAAAGAAGCCTCTTTGGATTCACCGAAGGGAAGTATTATGATAGACCATTAAATAAAAACTGACTGGTAAATTCTGATTTGCAAAAGATTATATTTTCATCTATGTCATGAATTTAATGATGACTACAAGCTTTTAAATTAATAAAATTAATATAAGGAAATGTCAGGCTGCTCTAGTTCTGTAGAATGTATAACTGGAGTTTTCCTCCCGTGCTGAAAGTGTTCAGGTGACCTTGATTGACCTTTCTGAATTCTGCACTGATTTCCAGCCCTCCGGGTCCCTTTGTTTATCTGGAGTACATGCAGTTCCTTTGTTTGGAAGAAAAAAGTTGATAAGGATTTATGAGAAACACGTTTGAATTTCTTGATCAGGCCACAAGGCTACTTTCATGGAAATAAACAAACAGAATTTTCAGTGAAAATTAACAGAGAGGAAAAGGAAAGAGGGAATAGCCAGAAGAAAATATTTTGGATTGTCTTGATGCGTATAATTCTTCGAAAATGATTAATAACTTTGATAAGATCCAAATATAGTGAGTTGTTTCCCCCTTGGCTCAGAACACATTTCCATTAGCTGTGCAATCAACAGGATGTTTCTCTTTTTGTCCTTTCCTCATTTGTGCTTCAGCATCAGAAAATTTGTTAAAATACCCCAGGGATAAGCTAAACAATGCAGTGTCTCCTCTAAGAAAATTGGCTTTGTCTTAGCTCAACACCACCATTTTCAAGTTAGCTATGCCAAGGACATTATAGTTTTGCAAACTGGACATGACGTTTTACACTGTTCTTTCCACCAGATTTTAGAACCACTTTCTCCTGGGTAGGGATGGGGTGTCATTCTGGGTCAGTCCATGGGCTAACTGGCTGGAGGGGGTGGAAGAAGAATCCCAGGAGGGAAAGTTGCTCATTTTCTGAATGTCTTTGCTACCTGGACCATCCCTACATTTTCAAATCATCGAGCATGAAGTGATGGGCAGTGGGTTTTACATGGGTGCTGCCCTGGCTGAAACTGATGCTGTGATGCCATGGTGGAGTGAAGGAAAGACCTGACTTACTCCTGGAAAGTGTGCTAAAAACCTTGTTCTTCTTAAACGCAAACACAAAGGCTGTTTTCTCTGGGCAATTGCAAATTACCATATGGTTCACAGATAGACTATTCTAAACATAAGCTTTCTATCTCGTTAAGGGCCAGATGAATCTCTCTGACTTATATTTCTTTAGGCCTCTTACCTCTAGCAACCAAGCATCTATTAGATATCTACCTTATTGTCAGAAGGTTTCAAGGTAATTAACCTGCAGTGGTCATCCTAGAAAAAATTCACAATTCATATGGGAATGGCTGGTACCGTGAGACATGTCCCCAGAACATTGTTTCTGCAATGCCATGAAGATTCATTGCTGTGATTTCTTACAATGACAGGGTACAAAGTAGGGTTAACAAAAGGAAACCTTGCAGGCAGTAAAACAGAGAAAACCATGCTCAGGCTTCCAAGAGTCTGCTCCTGTCACCCTGTATGTTCTTAGTTACTTCAGTAATGGATTGACAGCCACCATGACGAGCCTCCCGGGGAAGCACCCTCAGGGACTCACTGGTGACCAGTCATGGGAGACTGCTCATGTAGGCTCTCTCTGCCTAGTACATACATACTCAAACCCCAGAAGGTCAGAAAAAGGCAGTGTTCGGTATCAGCTGCAACATTTGAAAAAATAGTCTGGGCACAGTGGGTCAGGTTTGTGGGCCAGATGTGTTGGAAATCTTGGAATTCACTGTAAGATACCCTGAAGGGCTGTAACTCTGAAACAGGACTTTCTAAAGGTATTATAATTGGCCCACAGTATTACTCTTCCCCCCATAAAACACAGTATTTTTTAAGTGCAAGGGTTAAACAAATATAAATGTGTGACAAAATTGCCATAAGAAGAGCTATGCCGATTAATGGAGCAGAATAATGAATCTAAAAACAGACTCATATTCAGTCACCTGGAGGATTTTTCAGAGCAATTCAGTAGGAAGAGCCTTCTGATAAATGATGCTGGAATAACTAAAGGTTCATACATAAAATGATGAATCTCTTCTCTTACCTAGCATGACAATTGAAGATAAACTCGAAAACCTTTATAGGCCTAATATAAGAACTAAAATGATAACATTTCCTGACCATGCAGAAGAGAATATCTTTGTGAACTTGGCTTTGTGAACAAGCACCTTCAACACCCAAAACATGAACTTCTAGTAACAAATGATAAACGGGACTTTATCAAATTTTAAACTTCTCTGAAGGACACGGGGAAGTTCAAAAAGTAAATTACAAGGGTAGATATATAGTACTGTGTGTTACTATCTGTTTTTAAATTTACAATTTAATAAGATAGTGCAAATTACATTTGATCAGAGCACAAGAGTCAAGAAGAGGCTGCCAGTGTAGTTAAATGTGTTTGGCTTCACAGTAGATATCGGTAACATCTTTAACCACATGAAACATTCTTAATATTAAAATGAATCATCAATTCATTTGATCATTAGAAAAGCACAGTTAAAAAGAAATGAAATGAGTGCTTCTGCACACCCAGCAGATTAGCTACACTAGACTGACCATCGCCAGCTGGTGTCAAGCACCAAGAGCAACCGGAAATTCCAGACATGAATGGCAGAATCACAGAGCAATAACATCGTGTGAAAACAGGTGACAGTTTCTAATCAGTTTAAAGCCATCCAATCCAGAAGTGCCATTTCTTTTGTTTTAAAGAATTATTTACTTCAAAGAATGGACAACATTTCTTTTGTAGAAGGACTTGTACGCAAGGGCTGAGTTGGGACTCAGTGGTAGAACTCCTCCTAGGATGCGAAGAGTCCTAGGTTCAATCCCTACTGTAGACAGAGAATTTTAAAGTAAGAAACAAAATGAGTTATTGCTTAGGGACAAGGGTGAAGGGCTTGGCTGCCAGAAGACACAAGGGAATTTGGGAGGTGTTGGAAATTCTCTGTCTGTGGTAGTGACTGCATAAGAGTACTCATACAACTACAAAGAGACAATGAGATATACAATTGATGATTTTTGACAGTTAGATATATAGTTATGAAAATTCTTCACATGGTAATTTACATTATATGAATACTTATCAGAATAAGAATATTTTGGTGTGGGAAATTTGGGGTGTTTTTGGAGCTACGGTACTTTCTAGGTTTGTGTTGAGTTTAGCTTATAAGTCATGGTCCCTGCCACTTAGGTCACACAAAACTTCTAATGAGCCTGTGAGTTTCTGGCTTTTGTCTGGCAAATTCAAAGAGTGAAATTTGTGATATTTTAATTTAGTTTTAAATTTTTATGACTCTGAAAAGTTCTATTTTTTGTTTATTTTCTGAAAAGTCTTATTTGTTACAAAGTATTTTTCAATCTTTTTATTAAACATAAATTCTTTTCTCATACAATATAATCTGATTAAAGTTTCCCTCCCCTGTACTCCCCCCAGTTCCCTCTCCACCTCTTCTCCCATCCAGATCCACTCCCCTTTTCTGTCTCACTTGATAAGAACAGGCTCCAAAGAGAAAACAAAAAGCCATTACCTTGAACTTGGACAGGGCAAGCCAACAGAAAAATAAAAGAGCCCCAAGAAGAGGCACAAGAATCAGAGACCCACTGGTTCACACATCCAGGAGTCCCATAAAACTACTGCACTGAAAGCTATAGTATATTCACAGAGCAGCTGGTGTAGACCTGTGTATGCCCTATAGAAGTTCATATTTTTGAAAGAAGTATTTTCCATGAGGAGCTTAAGAGAAAGCAAGGGAGCTCCTACATAGGAGTTGATTCTGTCGTGGGATACCTTTGAGGCTCGCTGTCTTGGAGTTGATAAGATGGAGACATGGGGTGAGCGCATGTGTCAACCAGTTTCTATTCCCCAGGTGTCCAGGTACCTCTTGGTCATGTCATTCATCACTTCTAGTTTCTAGGAAAGGGTTGCTCATTTGGGGTTGTACGGAAGAGAGAAAGTAAAACCACATCCTCTTTTGACATTTTTAGCCTCTGGCCAGGGCAGTAACAAGAACATTTTGATCTAAACACTTCTGGTTTCCAGTAAGAAGGAAGCTGTCAACAGGCCAAGGGTATTTCAGCTTTTAGTTAAGATGTGTGTGTGTGTGTGTGTGTGTGTGTGTGTGTGTGTGTGTGTGTGTGTGTTGTGGGTGGTGGTGGTGTACTCTTAGGGGATTCTTTAGTGTAAATGGCCCAAATCTCCTATTCTCAACTTCTCAAATACAAATTGCGAGTAGGGGTTTTGTTACGTGGTGGTCACATTAAAATATGTGATTAATTTGTAAATTAGTTTGGAGCCTTTGAAGGAGGACTCAGTCCTTGACTTCACCATGGCCTCTGTTAGGGGAATGTTGTTTTTGGAAAACAGCTTGGTTTCTCTGAAGAATGTGAAAGAAAAAAGGCAGGGAAGAACCAGGCAACCCTGCTTCCCTCAGACATCCCCCATGCTACCAGAGACATCCTTCCACCCTGAGGATGCCGCAGACTCAGGCCTGTCATGCTACTGCTGACACACGAACAGTTAGCCCCAGACTCCTTGAGATAAGTGAGCTCTTGCACATGACGTGACCATCCTCCAGTGGTCTGAGCTGCCTATTGTGAGTACTGCTTCTCGCAGCATTTTTCCTTACTTCCCGAATTAGTAGTGAATTGATACACTCAGTCGGTGGCTCTGCTCAGAGCAGAGGTGTGCCAGTCTTCAGACTACGAGCTAGGGCAAGCAAACAGGTCAAAATGCCAGTCAAGGACCTTGCTTGGGAACAAGATGTGTTGTCTAGGTCAGAATTCAGAAGCACAGTCAGGAAAGACAATCCATCTTATCAAATTGAACCTCTAGGAAGGACCACGGTTTTTGCTGAAAAGCACTACTCCGTAAGACGAGTATATTGGAGGAGAGGCTGCGCTCAGAGGTTGGCTCATAACCTTCTGGTAAAAAGTTATCACAGTGGAGCCAGAAAAACCCAGAAAAAGTGGCAGAGAGGACAGCCTCTAAGATTATGCTGCCTAAAGGACTGTGGCTCTGTAACCATGAAATTAACCTTCAGAAACCTAAGTACTCCACTTTTACCCTTAAATAGCTAAATCTAAAAATGGGAAGGGGATTACTCCACAGGTACATAGACAGTCTGGAGTAACTGGCTTCAAAAGGATTGAAATGTTGGGTTCCAACCTTGATAGTGTTCACATGTTCCAGGGTGTGGGCATGTGGACTAGAAAAATTAGGCAGGCGGAACAGAGATACGAAAGAAATGCAGAGACATAGGATAGAACTGGGAGGGCTATCCAGTGAATACTGAATAAGCACACGGTTATTCTCCATATGCTTCTATAGCCCAATCCAAAAAGAGAGGAAGAAGACAAAAAACTACTTTTACATGACACAAAGGACAACCAAAACAATTACCTGCTTCAATACTTGACACACAAAGCCACTACTTCCTGAGTCAAGCATTCTGATGTTTTAGGCAGGACTGCACCTTAAACCAAGTATCCTATAGGCAGCCACTCCCTCGGTCAAACCTCCTGTCTTATCTTTGAAGGAGCAGGAATAGGCTTGAATTCTCTGAGCTTTGGTAAAGGTAGAGCAGGTCCACCTCTATGGGCAATCTTAATATCTCAAATACCAAGTGACCACACTCTAGTTCAGAATATCTTGTTTGTACCCACACCTGAAGTCAGACTTGTCAACTATGAAAGAGCATGAGTAGGCTTAAGCTCTCTGGCCTTCAGTCAAGGTGGAGTGGACCCACTTTTCTGGACCCCCACAATGAAGGAGGACTTCCTAGCAGCCTTGCTACCCCGTTATGCAGGAGGAGAAACAGAAAGGTACTGGTCTCTCCTCCCCGCTCCCTGGCTGTGAGAATACAAGAATATAGCAATCAGTAAATCAGATGTTACATGGAGATTTCAGAAAGCTATAGACAGTGGGCAAGGGCCTAGAAAAGCTTAAGATGGGTTGCTTCACCTCTCTCAACATCAGTTTTCTTATCTATAAATCTAGATTTGATGCCATTTTACAAACCTTTCAGCTCTTACATGTTATGACTCTATAAAACGGGATGGGTTGTTGAATTATGACAAGAATACTTTATATGTCTCACTTTTTATGACCTTGGGAAAAAATGATACCCTCAGATGATTTGACATTTTCCAATTCTAACTTGCCTCATTAATTTGGGGTGGAAGTAATAAGAGATGGGATTGACAGTAAAACTGAAATAGAAATTAACACATAAACGGTACAGGAAATTATTACTGTGATGCAGCAATCCCACAGACATTCGCAAAGTTTGGAAGAGTAGCTTGTGAGGAAAACTTTGTGCAGTGGTTAAAAGTGTGTTGGGTTAGTGCTAAGGAGAATGCTTGCCATGGGGAAAGATATCTGGGAAGTACTAGCATCAAGACAGTGGGGCCAAAGCTTTTGACCTTCATCAAGTTCGATAGCTCCTCACACAGGAGAGTAGCTCTGTGGGACCCCAGTGGGAGAGTTTCAGAAAGAAAACAATCTGAAGAACAGATATATTGAAGAGAGCAAGAAGAACAGCTTGGACTTCAGATGATGCATCTCCATGTCCCAAGAGGCCTATGTCACCACAATTTCTCCCTTAGAGGAAGTGAGACCACGGTGGGCGAGCACCCTGATCCTCTGCCCACAAGCCCCACCGCTTTCTCCCTCCACAGAGATTACTGAGATAAACAGCAGGAGTGAGAAATTTGCTTAGTGTGGACAAGGAAGAGAGAACACAATTCTAGTAACATTGGCACAGCCTGCATTAGGACTCCAGGAACACCAGGCAGGTGGATGCTTCCCAGCTGGTCCATGGGAGACTCAAATAGTTTGTGTTACTTGTCTTTTCCTCAGTTTGACTCCTCCAGGAAGCTCCATTGACCATGAGTGAAAGAGTCTGACACAGTCAGATCAAGGCTGTAGGATGGGGGTAGGGGCCAGCTTGGTTGTGTGTAACTGGAGAAAACACACAATAAAGAATTCTCCAAGAGGGAACAGCTGCAGTATATGGTTACGTCTATAGAGATGATGAAGAAAGCACTCCAGGGACCTTCGCCTTTTCATCCAGTCAGTAAAGAACAGAGGAGGCATCTGCTTTTAAATGTATGGAGAGCAGTCCAAGAGTTGAAGAAACATGAAAAGTCAACGATGTTTACAGCATCAGTAAGATCCAGGAACCATCCAAGTAAGTACTTTACCCCCAGAAATGAGCATCAATAGTCTGACAAAGAATTCAACACAACCATTTTTAAGGGAGCTCAGAATGCTACTAGAGAGTCTAAATGCACAGCTCAACAAAGCATCAGGAAAACAACATGAGCAGAAAAGCCAAAAGAAAGGGAAGGCTATTAAATGTGATCAGCACACATTACATACACACATACATGCATGCATACATACATACATGCATATATACATGTAATATATATCATAATGGAACTCATTGTATACAACTATCATGTACTAATAAACAAGGGAGATATACTTAGTACCAACTGAGAACACGCGCCAAAGTAATAATTCATTAATTCATTGTGAGAGAACTATGGAGGTGGCCTTATTTCATTAACACACCCATTTATTTATTTATTTAAAAATTTAAAGTTTATCTTATTTAATTTATATGGGCATTTTGTCTGGAAGCATATTTGTGGACAGTTTTTGTCTTTTTTTTCTTTTTTT
>JAQHUG010000061.1:4260217-4279205 GCA_028555095.1 Dicrostonyx torquatus | reverse complement strand
TCCTGTGGCGTCATCTCGTGCGATGGGCTGCAGCCAACCAGGGACTGACACATTCACCTCTATTTAAGGGAAGGGTTTCCCCGCCTCTGGGTCTCCGCTCTGGAAGCTTATGCTCTCCCTCTCAAGAAGCATTAAAGCGTACTGCGGAAGGATCCTTGTGTGCCGCGTCGTTCTTGCTGGCGAGACGGTCGTGTGGGACACCTGCCCAGCTAGAAGGAATGGGGACAGCCCAGAACTTTGGGTCTCAAGCAGGTGCAACTACAAGGCTTCTTTTTGCCCTGGAGCAATGACCCATGATTCCCCACTAAGTACCATGGCGAGTCGTGTGGCTTCCTCTTAGGGATGTGCAGAGCAGGCCTTTGAGACTCCTCAGGCTCCTCTCTCTGTTTAAGGACTCCGCTGTCCGCTGAGTGAAGAGGTAAGCCATCAGCACTGTGTCCAGCCGAGGGAACCAACCCCAGCCACTAAAAATCTACCCGTGTCTGTTACCAAGGCGTCTGTCCACTTACAAATAAGAGAAATTTATCTGTAATCTCCTCCAACAATTAAGTTTAATTCTCAAAGACCTCTCTGCCCCTCTCGGACTTGTTTCTAAATACCCCCCTCCCAGACTGTTTCACTCTTAAAAGTGAATTCTGGGAGTTCTCCAAGGAACAGAAACTCTATATTTCATCGGAAACAGCAGTGATATAAATGGTCTCTTCCAGTTCCTGTTTTTCGTTTGTATGACTCCGATGTCCTGACATGACTTGCACAAATGTCCATGAGCTTACTAGATATTTAAAATATGCATATATAAGTATATTCAGTTGAAGTTAGTAGTGTCATTTTATGTGTTTTTTCTTTAATAAATCATTTCCCATTTGCCTTTATAAAATATTTTGACTTGACTTAAAGTTACATCTCAATATTTTAAGATTTTTAAAGAAATGAGGTAACCACTCACTTTCAAGTGAGAATTTAAAGCATTAGTATCTACAAAGGACCGATACACATAGTTTTACTTTGGTAATAGGTTTCTTTCTTTGTTTTTCTTATATTTTTATTGTCATCTGTTCTCTGTATTTTGCCATATGGGCCTTTGATTTGCTAGTGGCTATTGTTTTAAGTTCAATATTAAGTTTTAAATAAATACTTCCTGTTATTCAAAGGTGAAAACAGTAAGAGGAGGCACCCATGTATGGTCACTTCTCACTCTCCCACTATTTATTTATTTATTTATTTATAGATACAGAACCATTTCAGTCCTTGAGTGATTTCTCATGACCTGGCTGCCTCAGATTTATGTCCCTTTCTCTGCTTCCCGAGAGGGAGAGTATGGGCAGTGCTACCATGCTCCCGTTCTCCAGGATCTTTAATGTGATGTCGATTTTTAGAGTCAGGCTGGTATTATTTGCTGCATTTGGTTTATTCATAAGGAACTATTTTATCAATGATGATACACTTAGATCCACAGTTATGCCAGCTGCTAGATTCTGCCAGTTCTCAGCTCATGGAAATGTTGATCATTACTTGCTTTATGCATAATTTTCCATTCTTATCAAATGGAGACAATGGCATGCACTTTAAGGGATTTTAAAATAGAATTAAGGATTATTTGCTTCAAGTATAGACACACTGCTTGACAGAATCATCACTTAATAAAAGCAATCATGTTTATTTTCAGTTGCTAGAGAATTTTAAGTTGGAAAACAGTGTATAAAACTACTAGTGTAATCACTTACAATTTAACACATCAAAAATGCATATCTACTTAAGCTTTCATAAGAAACATATGGAGTATAATTCCAATATCTTGCATGTTTAAAATAATATCGTCCTTTTAATGAACGAACTCGATTGTGTGCCCCACCTCTGCATCACTTTTGAACACACTGCACCTTCTTACCTTGGGTTTGCTTTTGCATTTATTTTGCAGAAGAGAAGCGCAAAGCGACCTGTGAGAGTTAACGGCCCTTGCTGTCAGCGTTCTCATTTCATCTTCCTCCTCTCTCATCTCATTTCCTCCATGCTTTGCATAGCCCATGTTTTCACCTCAGTGTAAATGTGTTCTGTTCATTTCGTCTGGGATGTGGTTGGTCAACTTTGGTAAAACGCTGACATGTAATAATAATGATTCAATTTTGTTCAGGAAACCTCAGGTCAGCTGGGTGGCTGTGCTGATCTGTCCTATGCCTGGCTGCTCCCTTCTAGAATTGCTTGTGTTGGGAATTTGTGTGTTCAGGTTATTACAGTTAGCTCCATGTAAGATGACTCTTCTCTGATGCATGTCCCTGGGGGAGCTACCACAAGCTTGTTCCCGGTGATCTCAGCAAGGTGAGAGGAGAGAAAGCACAGAAGCCACTTGCAACCTGGCCTAGTGCCACTGGCACCATGTTCTACAGTCACAGGAATGCCCTGCATCTCAGGGAGGGGAAGGAGGATCTATCTAGTGAAAGAGGATCTGTGAAGTCACACTGGGAAGCACACAGGGTGAAGGAGGTTTGGAAACGCCTTTGCAATATGCTAGGATGCCCACACCCTCACTTTGCTTTAGAAACATTTCTTTTTGATGAATTGTTTTTGTGATTGTTTCAAAATCAGAAACCTTAACCACAACTCAACCAAAAGGTCAGCCTTTTCATCTAAATTTTGTAAATCAGTATTTTTTTTTCTCTAAGCTCACAGAAGTTTTCATTCCTGATTCCTGCCTAGCCTTTCTGTTCTGTTGGTATATGAATGTCTTTTATATGTTTGTAACAATGTACTCAAGCCTAGGCATCTTATCAAGAGAAGGGGTCCATTTAGTTCACGTTTGGGAGGGTGAAGAGCCAAGATTGGGCAGCCCCATGTGTTCAATCAATGGTGACGAGCACTTGCAGTGTGTAAGGTCACAGTGTCAAGGGCAGATGAACAATAGATCACAGAGCAGGAAAGGCAGCTAGAGAGGCTCTGGGCTAGGCCTGTCTTCTTTTGATGACTTCCTCTTGCAGGATCTAATTTACTTAGGGAGGCAAGCATTAATCTCATCCTTTGTTGATGTCCTTATGATGCAATTACCTTGCATTGATCCCCATATCCTACAGGTTTCGCTGCCTCTCAACATTGCCACTCTGGGGACCAAAACTCCAGCCTATGAGAGAACACATCCAACCACACCAAACCACAGTAGGCAGCAATGTCCCTTTCACTATCAAAGGAATTATTTAATTCTTTGCGTTGCCTGGTTTTATTCCTTTGCACATCTCTCTTTACTACTTTACTTTTATTTTATTTTAATCGTTTTTGCTGCTTCTCACATCAATGCCCCATCTCAGTTTACAGATCTTACATTTTAATTCATCTAAGGTGCACACACACTCAAGGAGTTCACTAGAAATCCTAAATGTCTTCTGATTTGAAATACATGCTTGTCCGGCATGGTAGCGTATACCTTTAATCCCAGCATGCTTGTGAGGCAAAGGCTGACAGATAGGTCTCCATGAGTTCAATACCATCCTAGTCTATATAGTGGACAACCAGAGGAATGTAGAGAGACTCGGTCGCCAAAACAACAACACAAACAAACAAATGACAATAACAAAAACAAAAAAGAGAGGGGAAAAGAGGGAGGGAGAGAGGGAGGAAGGAAGGAAGGAAGAAAGGAAGGAAGGAAGAGAGAACTATTTGGCAGCATTGTACCTCATAACCTGCACGTAAGTAGGTCTGGCTGTGCCTGCCCTCTCTCAGTCTTTGTCTCTCTGTCTCTTTGGAGTGTTGGCATGTGTACAGACACACATATCCATGTGGGTGAATGTGCCCATACATGTGGCGGTCAGAGAACAGCCTCTGACATCTTTCCCCAGGCACTGCTTATGTCATTGCTTTCTGCATTTCGGCCTGGAACTCACTGGGTAGGACAGACTGGCTGTTTATCAAGTCACAGACATCCACCTTTCTCCAGCCCCAGTGTATGTCACCAGCAGTGACTGGCACTTTTGTGCGGGTTCCAGGGATCAGATTAAATTCCTAGTGCTTCTGAGGCAAGTGCTTTACTGACTGCGCTCTCTCTCCAACCTGCTTTCTCTCTTGAAATGAAACAAGTCTTTCTTCAGCTTGTTAGTTTGTCACATGTTCCTACAATGACACTGAATTTCGGTTGTAGCTTGTCACTTCACATGTGATTCTTGTAATATGTAAATACTGCACCTTGCTGCCTATGCCATGGTGCACGGATGGATGTCAGACAACAGTTTGCAAGAATCAGTTTCTCTTTCTACCACTTGGGTCCCTATGAGTGAATTTAGGCCATCTGGCTTGGTAACAAGTGCCTTTCTCCACTGAGCTGTCTTCCCGGCCATACCAGTGGTTCATTTAGTACTGGCAATAAATGGAGACTAAAATGTTTTTGATGCCTATAGTAACTTTTCTAAATCTAAAATCTGGAGATGAGATCCTAAGCAAAATGAGAAAGTAGCTCTAGTTTAAGAAAAGCAGTGTGCTTTTATTTTGAACACTGTTTTAGCTACTTGTTTGTATGACAAGGAAAAAAATGCTTGATAAAACCAACCTAAGGAAGAGAGAATTTATTTTGGCTCAGAGTTTGAGGGTGCAGTCCATTGCGGCCAGGATGTCATGGCAGCAGGAGCCTGAGGCAGCAGGTCACATTCCCGTCATCGTTTGGAAGCAGAAAGCAATAACCGTTACTACCCTTTCTCCTCCTTCTGCAGTATTGGAGCCCAGCACATGGACTGGCACAGCTCACATTTAGAGTGTGTCTGAGCACCTTAATTAACCTGATCTAGAAAGTTCCCTACTACCATGCCCGGAGACTTGTCTTCTAGGCCAATCTGATCTTGCTGACAATCAAATATATTAAATTTTAAGCTATTTCCTCTATTTCTTGTCTCTGTAAGTTCATGGGCAACCTATAAATGCAAAATGCATTTAGATCAACTTCAAGAGTCCCTATTGTTCCCAACAATCCTGACATTGTGTAAAAGTCCAAAGTCTAAAGTCTCTACCCAGACTCAAGGCCATCTTTGAAGGCAGTGGCATTGATTAAATATTTCTGTTTCTAAGAAGAATGGGATCATGGCAAAGAAAGATCGGATCCAAGTAAGACCACAATCCAGCGTGACAAACACCACCTGCAGTTTCTGGTAGACTCACTGGGCTCTAAAAGGTCCCACTCCACCCTAGCTCTGCTGCCTGGAAACACCTAACCTCTGTGCACGTGGTTTCCTATAGTCAATGTCCCATGTTCTGACATCAACATCTTGGGGTCTTTATTATAAGTTAAGCTTCATCTTTCCTGATGTGATGGTCTCTGTATAGACTTGTCCTGGTCCTGGCAGGCATGGCCATATGTTGTCTAGCCTCAGCAGGCCACTGGGAAGGGCACAGCATCAAGTGACTCTTTCATGGTCCAGTCTTTTTTCATGATTATAGTTGTTTCTCTCTACACCTGCCTTGTCTACAACTTAAAGCCTCCATACATACTTTTCCCTGCAAAAACTCATTTTTCGATATTTTTCAGCTGTCTTTGTAGACCTGAATATGAGCAGGGAGCAGAAGCCATTCAATAGTCTCAATGCTATCTTGTTTTGAGATTCTCTCTACCAGACAAATCCATCTGTTATTTTTAATGCTGCCCATTCAAGTTTTCCAGCCATGGGCAGAGGGCATGTGAATTCTTTGCCAGAATGTAACATAAATAACATCCAGTCTGGGTCTCTATAGAGTCCTTGCTCCCATCTGAAACCTTAACCCAGTTCTCCCCTGTGCCCATGTCTCTCAGCTCTGTGATCTTTGGAACTTCCCCAGGGTGGCTTATTAATGCTCTGCCTACAACATTCTAGGAGTTCTTTAGACTGCAGCTCTGGCCTCATCCACAGTCCCCACTCAATTCTTTCCTTGCCTCCTGTCACGTGCACACATAGACACCTACATGGATGCCGAACGTCTACGAAGCACAAGGTCAGATTTACCACAGGTGATCCACTTCTCACAGCCAGTTTTCTTTGCTGTGACAAAATAAACTTAAGTAATAAAGGGTTTATTTGACCTGAAATTTCAGGGTACAGTTCATAATGCTAAGAAAGTCTTGGTGGCAAGAATAAGAGACTGCTAGTTACATTGCATCCACAATCAAGAAGCAAGAAGAAATGAAGACAAGTGCTCAGCTTTCTCCTTTTTATACAGAGGTCCCAGCCCGTGAAGTAACATCACTTACATTTAGGGTGTATCCTACCACTTCAATTAGTTCACTCTAGAAAATTCCAACCACGGTCAGAGTCTTCTCTTAAGTTATTCTAGATTTTCTTAAATTGATAATATTAACCATAATAGATGGAAAGAATGTTCTTTCCTATAGCAATGTAAAACAAAATTATCTGTGCCTGAAGAATAAGGTTATCTCTACAAAATCAATCTTAAAGAGGTGGGATAGAAAATACTCATCACTTCAACCATTCAAGGGCTTAAGGGGAAGTAGTCCCTGAGCGGAAGGGGATTCTCAAGAGTTATGCAGTGTCCCAGAAACTTGATCATGGGTCTCTAGCATTAAGAAAGGAAGGAAATACATTTATGGTGTTTATAAGCCTTTCTGTCTGAAGTAATGCTTGCACAGATGTCTGGACAGATTACCAGCACAGGTGCTCTGCATGATCACACCTAAAAGCCCTCTGCTGGCTATTACAAGATGAAACATAATCCAGAAAGGCTCGTCATCAGCTACTGCCATTCCTCTTTGTCACCTAAGAACAACGAGGAGAGGTTGACATTTCTTTCCTCTTTCATTAAACAAACAAACAAAAATATGACCAAGTCCTAAATCAGGAGTTTTATATGAAGTATATCCAGTGGCTATATAGAAAGCAAAGTTAGTAAAGATGCTAAGAACTGATACATGTTTTAAGGCTTATGTGCCTTTTTAAACCTAGAATCAAAAGGCAAAATTTAGATCCAAGAATTCGCTATTGAAAATCAAGATGCATCAGAAAGAGGTAATTCTGATCACAGAGTAAAGCTGCAGGCGAGGTCTTATTTATAAGTCACGTCTACTGCTAAGCCATGTCCTCCTGGCTTTATGATAGCACATGTCTAGTCAATAATTTTTTAAAAAGAAGGAATGTAAAACACACATTTAAAAATATAATGTAAGCATTGACTTCCAGAATATCACAAGAATTTCTCTAAGAAAAAGAATTGTTTAAAAAAGCTCACTGTGAACAAGTTGCAGGCAGCACACTGGGCTTCAAGAGCTCTGGGAAAGTTCTAGGATTCTCTTCAAAAAGCTCTCATCTGTCTGTGTTGGGGTATGGAATGATTTCCTCTAACAATTTCATACCTAAGAAGTTTAAGTAAGGCGTTTGAATCAGCTGGAGTTCTTTTAGGGGGCAGAGGATATGTGGGGACAGGCTGGCAAATGGAATTCTAGTTTCACTGATTTATATATGGGTACCCAGTTTCCCCATTGCCATACGCTGAAGAAGCTGTCTATTCTCCAGTGTGTGTTTGTTTGTTTATGGTGGGGTGGCTGTAGCTGTGTTCTGTAATTTCTAGGCCCTCTATCTTATTCTATCCCATGGGTCTATGTGACTGTGTCAGTACAATAAAGTTTTTGTTACTATGACTTAATATCATTTTCAATCAGGGATTGTACCTCCAGCAAGACTCTTTCTGCTTAGAATGATTTGACTCTGTAGGGGTCTTTATGCACCTATGTAAATTTTCTATTTTTTTCCAGTTATATGAAGAATTATGCTAGGAATTTGATGAGGGTTGTGTGGAAACTCTAGGTTACTTTTAGCAATACAATAGTTTGGGCTATAATGAAGAGGACACGAGGAAACATGTTTTGTCTTATTTACTCATTTTTATTTTGAGATAGGCCTCATTGTATAATCTGGGCTGTACTTGAGATTGGAGACCATCCTCCTACCTTAGCTTCCCAAGAGCTAAGATTACAAGTGTGAGGAAAGAAACTGTTGACAGTTTCAAAGCAAACTGGTAGAATGTGGAGACAAAGGAGTAAAATCAAAGCATCCAAGGTTTATGACAATGGAAAATGGTATCGCTTTCAGAGTTATTTAAAACAAAATGAACAGAACAAACATGATTTCAAATGTCTCAACTACTCATATTCCAGACTCTGAATTTCAATTTTTTTCCTTTTCATCATTTTTCAATTTTTCTTTTCAATATAAAATTGAGTAACTTTTGAAATAAGAATCAGTTTTACTTTCAAAGTAAGGCCCATGATCCTTTTTTTTTTTTTTTGAGCCTTAATGTCAAATGCTGGTCTAGTCTAAACCTTTAATTCAAACATAGAGGGAATACACTCACTTATATGTGTTACAAAAGCCTCAGTCAGGATTCTGTCTAGCTCATTTAAGAAAAGCTATACTTTCCTGATCAAAAAAAAAACCCCTGGATCTATCTACATTGGGCTTTGAGGGAAGAGAAGGAACATACCATTGTCTCTTCCCTTAAGAGTTTATTCAGCTGGGCCTTCCAATCTCCTGACTCAGGCATCACATCTCAGATACTTTAATTCTGCACTAAAAAGATGAAATAACTGCTCCTTTAACAAAAGGGCCCAGTTTTCCTTCCCAGAATCCCCACTACCAGATGCTGGCAGGTCTGCCCACCAGTCAGAATTCTGACTCAGAGGGCCCTAACTTTTTCACTGGTCTCTTTCTTTTGGATTCTGGCCAAATTAAGTACAGTACGCTTTCTCTGGTGCTCCAGGCTTTCAAACTCTTTCTCTGAAGCTGCTCTTTTAGTCATGTGATTGTTTGTCAAACCTCTGTGCCTAAATCAAGAATGTATGTCTTCCTTCCTCTTTCCCATGTCATGTAGATCCCTGGGATCTACAGCTCACCTGCCCTGGGTTGGCTGGGGTGGGGGCTGAGGGTATCTTTTAAATTCTAGTAAAATTGGTCCCAAGTTTCCTTCTAAGTCTCATTTCTTGTTGTTTTTGGTTTTCTGTTTGTTTGTTTCTTTTAATTAAAGAAACTAAAAGCCCTAAGAGGAGACCACAATTTCCCCAGTAACAAGGTTTTGTAGGTAGGATTCCTCAAAATTTCTGGCAACATGTATCTGTATGTATTATATGTGCATCTGTATACAGCTCTGTGTGTGTGTCTGTGTGTGTATATCCCCACATGTGTGATTGTAAGCAATTTCTTGGCATAGAAGGAATTTGGGAGCAAGCCAATAAAAATAGTAGTTATGCTCTCTCTTGAATATTTCATGGTTGCTTACAAAAGGGGGTGTATTGACGTTTGCTTTTTTTTTTGCATAGGGAGACTAGAGTTACTTATAAGACTATTAGGATGTTCCGTAGTTCATAGATGTTACGTGTTGGATCATAGAAAAATGTTTTTCTTATATGAGTTTTTATATTTTTAAGCTATTATGAGTTTTTTTGTGGGATTGAAGTAGTTTCATAGACAAATCCTCTTCCATTGCTGGGCAGATGTAGACAGCCATCGGCAGTTCTGAAGAAACGCTTGTCTCTTACTGTCTTTGCACATGGAAGTTTGGGGTGAATTAGGTAATTTACCTGGTTCCCTGGGGTCCTCAAAGAACGCTTCTGCCTCGGGTGAAGCAAAGAACCATACAACAAACAAATCCATTAGAACTCTGCAAAGAAACTCTCCGCTTTGCTTTATTATTTTTGCTCTTGAAAAAATATATATACCAAGAAATGCTTTAACTGGTGTGAATAGACTCAGGGATTTTCCTAGCTGTGCAATACCAAAATTTTATGAAATCTCCTCAGGCCAACCAATTTGTTCTTTTCAGTTGCATTGTGTCAGGGTTTGCACTATTATTTACTAACTAGATTACAGTCTGCTGCTCTTTCTAATAATCCCCAGCCCTTTCCTTTATTTTCCTTATTTCACTCGTGCATTTCTTTTCTTCTTGCATCCTAGTGACTCATTCTTTCAGATTTCAGTGTGGTGAAGAGCAGCGCCGTAGCAATCAGAAAGCCACAGGCAAATACCAAAGGTGTTTCCTAATCTGTTTCACAAATGATTATAACAACTGGGCTGTAGGTCTCGGGCAAGAAATCGCCTTTCCAAAGAGGAATTTATTGTCCATTTGGGTCCAAGAAAATCCACCTCAGTGGGAGTGATTATATATATTTTTATTTTAAATCTAGACGCCTGAAAGAAACACACAAAAGAAAAATGTTTGGCACTGTTCTATGATTATTTCAATCAATGTAGCCTGGTTTGGAGAACTTAGGTTTGCAATGGGCTGTAGTTGCAAGACAACACAGAGGAAGGCTTATCTTGAAATACACCCAGCTTGACTCAAGTTATGCTTTTTCTCTTGAGTCTTATTTGTACCCATGTTATTATTTTATTTTAGGTGATAGAGTAAGGAGTTAGATAGTCCCACTCAGTGAGGCTTTTGTTTCCTGACTTGGGAGCAGAAAAAATTATACAGAACTTCATCACACAGGTATAGGAAGAAATATTTATTTTCTATGACATCATTTTTTACAGAGAAGAAATCTTCTTAAAGTGTGACATATATTTACATATAAGCATGTCTAAATAGTAGCTGCTTTTTAATATTGAAAAACTGGTCTATTTTGAGCATTGCTTTTCCAAAAATCAAAATGGAATTTGTGTGTTATTTATATCTTCATGACTCACATTTTCCTTCAGCCATTACTGCAATTCTGTACCTGGTTTGGCCAATTCAGCCCATGGGCCTCACAAAGCCTCCTTGAGCTGTCACAGTATGTATGCTTGTTGCCTTCTGCCCTGTGACTTCTCCAGTACAGTGCTCTGTGGGTACTTGTGGGAATTCACATGGCGCTCATTCATAATGTAGATATTTTCAGACAATGGAGGTTGTACTCTAAACTAGCAAGATATTGCCTTTCTCACTGCAACAGAAAACATCAGGAACTCATTTATTAATGCCCCATAGAAAACGTGGTATTCTGAATGTAATTGACCCTCACAAGATCTCGTAGGGAATAACACTATTGAAGGGTGTGCCTTTGTTGGAGTAGGTATGGTTTTATTGGATGAAGTGTGTCACTGTGGAGGCAGGCTTTCTTTGAAGGTCATATATGCTCAAGCCATGCCCAACATCTCAGTTTACTTCCTGTTCCTGCGGATCAAGATGTAGGACTCTAGCTCCTTCTCCAGCACCATGTCTACCTGCATACCTCCATGTCCCACCATGATGATGAGGGACTGAACATCTGAAAATGTAAGCCACCCCAATTAAATGCTTTCCTTTGTAAGAGAGACCATGGCCTCTTCACAGTGATAGAAGCCCTAAGACACAAATATTATCCTTACCAGTGCTTGTCACTTGCAAAATTGTCTCCTCCCTCTCTTCTCCACTTCCTTTCCTCTTAGGAAATATTTTCTAACCAAAATATCACAAACAATCCTTTATCTCACTCTATTCAGGGAACGCCAAGTTAAAATATGCATTGCAAGGGTAGGCCCAGAAAGCCATCGGATGCTTATGGAACTGACCATAAGGACCAGCCAGTGATGATGATAAGTGAGGGGGGACAAGCTTAGTCCTGTAGGAACATCACAGGAACCAGAACTTTATCCCAAGCTGGACACCTGTCTGTGACCTAATTACGAAGACAGATGCATTTAAGAGAGCAGTCAGTACCTCATGTCTAACGTCACCACTATTAAAGGGAAGATGCCATCTGAGGGGAAAGGAGCGAGACTGTAATATGAGGGTCCTGCTCGTTGGGGTTTCTGTCTCCCCCTGTACCCCACATTCGGCAAGCCCCAAAGAAAAATCACACAGAGGTCTCCATAAGATTATAAACTGATTGGCCCATTAGCTCAGTCTTCTTACTAGCTCTTGTAACTTATATTAACCCATTGTTCTTATCTATGTTAGCCACATGGTTGTTACCTTTCTCAGTGGGGTAGTTTACGTCCTGTTTCTTAGATGGACTGTGCAAGAATGCCAAGGGAGCTTCCTGCTTCCCAGAATTCTCCTGTTCTCACATCTACTTCCTGTCTGGTTTTCCCACCTATACTTCCTGCCTGACCAATTAGCATTTATTTAAAACATGACTGACAGAATACAGAATTGTCCCCACCATGAGACTCTTGGCTTAGTGCTGGCAGCAGTATGCTTTTAGATGGACATGCACAGGTCCACAGCAGATCTTTTGTGTCCCCCAGGCTAACGTGAGATGTCTCCTTATATCAGAGATTGTGCAGTAGCTTCTCCCGAGCCACATCCTCACAGGAGGACCAGTGTCCTTCCAGGGATCTGCTCCTGATGCTCTGAATTGCAGCTATATGCTGAGATAATCAACTCTGCTCTTAACGAAATGCACTTATGTGATTTACTCTTCTGAGCATGGACAGTCAAGTGATTGACAGCCATCTCCATGTTGAAAGGGCTTCTCTGAACCCTTGCTGTCCACGGTGTCATTTGTGTCGCAAAGTCATATGCAAAGATGCAGGCATAAAGCTTGACTGTGACATGAAAGAGACTTGTAGTGACAGCATTATGTGGGTGGCAGAAACGAAGCAGGAGAAATCAGATGCATGGTATCTAGATGATCAATCCATGTCCATGGAGATAGTGTGTTTTTGAACTCTTTTCCATAAAGTTCATGTGGGAGGCTACTGTCTACTTTTAATTTTAAAGTTTTATTTTCAGTACCTACCCCAATGTTGAACTTGGTGAAAATATTACTTAATGCAAGAATACGACTCAACAGAATGTGTGAATAATCAAATTCATATAAATATGAAAAACCTAGCTCTTAGAATTGTTCTCTAAGTACAAGCCAGCACGTATCATGTTCACATATACATGTATGACTAGATACATGTACTGTACATATGTATATATGATATATGTTTCTCTCCACTCTGTGTATGTGTGTGTGTGTGCATGTGTGCACTTTCACACACTACATCCAACACATGGAGGACAGATTTATTTACATATAAAACACAATATCAAAAATTTCTTCTACATGTCACATAATTTGAGTTGGAATAACTGAAAAAAAGGGGAAATGTATGTTCTGAGTGCACTACAGGAACATTATTTCAAGTTTAACTATTTTATAAATTATATCAAAGGGCACGAGAGATGGCTTAATGCTTAAGAGCACTGTGGCGTCTTCCAGGGAACCAGGATTCAATTCCCAGCACCCACAAGGCAGTTTACAACTGCCTACAACCTCAGTCTTAGGGGATCCAATGCCCTTTTCTGGCCTCCACAGATACTGCACACATCTGGTGCACAAACATACATGCAGGCAAAACACTCAGACATGTAAAAATGAATTAATTAATAAAACAAAATAAATTATATTGAAGTGCTTAATTTAACATTCAATAGTGATAAGATTTTCTAAATTTTTCACTACCAAGAATAAGTCACCAAGGAATCAAGAATAAAGGGACTCAAAATGAAATAAAATGGACTTTCTTGACAATCAAGGGGATTATGGGATTAAGATAATTTAGAAAGAAAAGCTAACTATTACAATTTAGTAAAATCTCAGTAATTTCTCAGAATTGAAGTTTCCCCTAAAATACACAAAATGTTGAATCCTGAAGTAAAATTATCTGTGAGCATGGACCAGTCACAGCTCTACAGCACATGTGGTGACATCAGTTCTTCACGCAGGCGAACTTGGGATTCTTGACTGGATCTCAGAAAAGAATTGCAAGATGAGCCCATATGAAGCAGAGTTGGACTTTACCAGATTGAAAATTTACCAGACCTTTTTGCATGAGGTAAGTAGAAAGGTACTCTGGAAAAGGATAAGATATACTCATGCCACAGAGTGTGGGTTTCTCAAGGGAGAGCCATGGTCATATGTCATAGTAACGTACGCAATTTTGTGACTCTCAAGCAAGTTACATCTCAGTTGCTAAGAAACATCTTTTCATCCCTTTGATAGGTGAGCCTCTAAATGTGCCTCAGACAGGATTTCAACATGAGAAGATAAGCCCGATGCACAAGGGCATTAAGACACATTTTAATAACTGTGTGGTTTTTAAAACTGAATGTAGATTCTTGTGAGATTCCTGGAAAAGTGTAGCTTCATTGCTTAAAAGCTAAAAAGCTTTAAACATGATTTATTGCTACTTAATGTCCTTAAAAACAACTGTGAAGAAAAGGAATCGTGTTTCTGTGTAAGCAGTCTTTGAGCAAATCTTTATTGTACTGTACTTCTCCTTTTTATATTCTTCCGTTATTCTTTAAGATTTTCACATATGTGTATTTAAATCATACTCTGCCCTCAGTCCCTGTCCAAATCTTTCCAGATTGTCCCATGTCCTCATCCCAGCTTTAAGTCCTCTTTTTTTTCTTTTCTTAGAACTCTCTGAGTTCAATTAGTGCTGCCTATATAGGCATGGGCATGGGACCATCCATTGGAGCATGGACAGCCTACCATGGACCATATTCCCAAAGAAAACTAACTTTCCTCCTGTCGGCCAGCATCTATAGCCAGTGGCTCCTCAGCCAGGAGGAGGCTTCATGGGATGATCCCATCCATCCTCTTGATCTTGCCAGACAACCACAGCTGCTCTGTGTTCATGGGTGCAGAGATTCTGCTTTGTCATAAGAGGCTTTTTAAACCTGGTTCTCACTAATCTCTGTCTCTTCCCGTTTTTCCTTTGTGATCTTCCCTGAGCCGTGGGGTTCAGTATGTGCCAATGTCTGACAGCCTGGCAGCCAGTGTCCTCTTTGATAGGCACCTCAGCTAGCCACTTGTCCTGGGTTTCTTTGGGATCTAATACTCCCAACCGGCCAAAAGGCAGAGAATGACTGTCTTTAGTTCCAGAAAAGGGATACAGAGACAGGAGAAACACTGTGATTTCAAGACCAGTCTGGTCTATATAGAGAGCTCTTGGCCAACCATTGCTGCATAGGGAGACTCTGTGGGGAAAACAGGAAGGTGCTGAAGGATAACATTTGTACCTTATATATGTATTCTATATTTACGTAAAAGATTTATCTTCTTTTTTAAAAAAAATCTTTCAACAGAAACAATATGAATTTGTATTTACATACCCCAACAGCTTTGTAGCTGAAAAGGCTCAGGTGAACTGAGGAACTCTAAACAGGAAAGCTGAGGAGCTGATGACATCTTTTGCAGGAAGTCAGGATGGGGGAGCTCCTGATAAGGTCAACGGACCAACAGCCTCCATTGGTATTTATCCAGGAGAAGGATCTGCAGACCTAATCTTCCACCCAAAGAGCTTCCTGTTCTGCCCCATAAAACCCTGAGTCCACTACCCCCAACCTGGAAGACTTGGGAACAGTCTCCCCTGCCCTTTGTGTTCTGACTGAAGGAGGATCTGCTGCTGGGCAGGCTCCTCTCCTTTCTTCTATTTTCATGTTGCCTCTGTCAGTCCTGTTCTAACACCAGCTACGGGTGAAACCATTTTACAAGGGGTTCCTTCTAGAGTACACGCCCCCCTCCCCATTATCTTGCTTTTCTTCCTTGTAGTTGGTGTGGTGCTAGGGATCCATCCAGGGCCTGTTTTATTGCAGGGATGCAATCGGAGTGACACCCTAACCTTAGAGACCAGCTTTCCTGCATTAACAGAGCCACTCTCCTGCCCACCCCACATTGAGAGTGCTTTAACTTCACAGCCAATGCCACCTTCACCCTGTTCATTTGACAGTCAGATGACGCGGGTGGTCCTCCGGCACATGCTGTGGGTGTTGCCCTCTTGGCCTTCCTTCCCTATCCATTGATAATCTGAAATCATCGTATAGCAGCATTTGAAAGCTCGGAATCCGACGGGCACCCTACTGAGAGAACTCGGGAAGCACTTGCAACAACTTATTTCTTGAAAATGTAAAATCTATGTACAATGTGACAGGGTCACCAACAATTGTGGGTTCTTACCATGGCAGGATGCCCAAAGGGGTGGTAGTAACAATGTCTTCTAAAGCCATCTTTTGGCGCCTTTGTCCCTGTGAAGTCAGCACACCATCTGGAAGGTAGGCACAGTGCCACTAAACAGATGGGACCAAGTGGAGGAGGTTCTGTTACCATGAACTGCTTGCTAGCGTGGTCTGCATGGGGTTTTCAGAAATATGCAGCCAGCTCTTTTCTACCCTTTAAGCTACTCATCCAAAGAGATTCTGTTCTATTCCACGAGGGAGAAAACAGGTAGGCAGAATCTTCCTTGTTGGAAGCCGGCGCTCTTCCTGGAGCAGGCTCTGCCAGATCTCACACATTGCTATTCTCACAGATTTAATAATTTAACTTTTTATTAGTTCTCTTCCAGAACCATTTGCAACCTAATTTTTAGGATCATAATTTGGTATACATATAGAATTTTTTGGGTGTGATTTAAAAGCAAAATAGTTTGAATTTTTTTTCCTTTTGACATCTTAGAATGTGCTTGAATTGAAGATGAAAAATTTAGCAGTTATTTGTTGCTTGGAAAAATCTTTAGTGAGCACTTTAATTCAGGGATAATGGCATATATTATGATCCAAACAAGTAAGTTTAATAATTTTTGCCCTCCAGAAACTTACCAGCTTGTTGGGAAAATAGAACATATACCTAAAATGACAGCAGTTTTCTCCCATTACAAAATGTTGGAATCAGTATTTCCTCTATCATCATAATAATAACCAAAACAAAGCATTTTGAAAATACAGAGGCATAGAAGGAAAATAACACAACTTCATGACTGATAAGTCATTCCTAGCAATACTGTGGCATGTTAACCCCATGTATGTGTTTGTATATGTGAATGTGAGTGTGTGTTTGTGCTTGTGTGTAAGAATATTCGTGAATGTGAGTGTGTATAAGTGTGTGTGCTATATATGGTAATTCGTGCACATATATGAGTATGTGAGCATATATGTTCCAATATGCACACAGGCCTTCCTACTTTGGGACACAGTCTAAGTTGTAACATGAGGGGCCTGCTCGTTGGGGTTACTGTCCTGCCTGGTACCCCGCAGCCGGCAAGCCCCAAAGAAAATCACACAGAGTCTACATTAGGTTATTAACTGATTGGCCCATTATCTCAGGCTTCTTACTAGCTCCCATAAGTTATATTAACCCATTGTTCCCATCCATGCCAGGCACATGGCCGGTACCTTTTCTCAGCTGGGACAGAGACACATGCTGCTTCCTTGGAGATCTGCGCAGGAATCCCAGGGAAGCTTCCTGCTTCCCAGACTTTATCCTAGCCCTGACTCTACTTCCTGTCTGGTTGACCCGCCTATACTTCCTGCCTGGCCAATCAACATTTATTTAAAACATGATTGACAGGATACAGAATTGTCCTGCACAACTAAGTGAAGTAGATGCTTACTATTTCTGGATGAGCTTGGTGGTCAGCTAGCCTTTGGGATAAACCTGTCTCCATCCACCAAAGCTGAGGTTACAGTTGTGAGGAGCCACACCCAGATTATATGGATCCTAGGGCTTGGATAGGGCATCATTTAAGACTGAAGAAAGCAGGGGTGCTGCTGCACCCGCAAAGCCAGCAGTAGTCCCAGGGCTGCTTCTTGGAGGCTTCCCATCTATTCTAAGGACCATGATGCAGCTATGGCAGGAAGGCAGGGTGGACAAAAGTAGATACAGGCCAGGTGTCAGCCACAGGTGACTGTGTGACATGTCTGTTCACAGCCCCCGCCTTACTACAACACCTGCCCACCTTGTTCCAGACGACGTCCTCCTGACTCCAGCTAGCTGCGCCGCTGCCTACTCCCTTCTGGCCTTCTCCCAGCTCTTCCAAAAGCAGGAAATTTAGAGGAACTTTTACTCCCTGGCCTGTGGTTGCTGCCACCTGGCATCGCTCACTGTCCTACAATTTTCTTAGAAGATATTCTCGGAGGTGCAGTTTCAGCATCAAGTGAGTAAAATGTTGATTTTTTTTTAAAAAAATTATTGATAGAGGTGCTAGAGAGATGGTTCAGTGGTCAAGGGTATTGGCTGTTCTTCCAGAGGACTTGGTTCCCATTCCCAGCACCAACAAGGTTGCTCACAGACTTCTGTTAGCTCTAATTTCAGGAAATCCAGCACCCAATTCTGGTTTTTGCAGACACCAGACACTTAGGTAGCACACAAACATACATGTGGGGAAAACATATTTAATTAAATAATAAAATTATTTTTTGAACATTCTTGATACATGACAAATATCTTGTTGCATACTTATTAAGTGTATAATTTAGTTCACATATTTTATGAGACATTTAAATTCTCAATTCTTTTCTTAACATTCACAGCCTCCATCACAGATCTGACATTTTAAAATTAAATTTAATTGATAAGGCAACTAAGAGTAGTGATTAAAATTTAAGGATCAAATCTTGCCATTAGTTTTTACTTCAGATTTTTGTACATTACATTACCTTTTCCCTAGGTCCTTTAGATTGATATAGTTAAAGATGAAAATACTTTCTTTCATTTACTTTAAAAATTTTAGTAGTGTAATTTACTCATAGATAAATAATTTACTTTCAGTTGGTCCTGGTGCCTTCCTACATCTTTATGTAAACCACAGTCTTGTGTCGCCTACCTTACAACTTCCTTACAACTTCCCTAGCCTATGGCTAGGGAAAGAAAAATTACCACTGGCTGTGGTAATTTGAATATTGGACACCATTGGTGGTCGTAATTGTAGTAATTTGCATACTGTTTAGCAAGCTTCCTGGAGAAGGGAGTTCTAAGTTTACTATCTTACATTGTGTTATCTTTCAAACTGGTAGCTGTGAAGCAGAAATCCACTATCCATTAAGGGGCTGGGAAATTGATAACAATAAAAACACTGAGTATTCTGATTCAAGTCTGAGTTTCATTTTCTTTATTTCAGGGTTTTCAATAAATGAAATCAGAAAGAGGCATTTGATTCACTGGTCTCATTGTTGCGTTTCTTTTTTCTTTTTTTTTTTTTTTTTTTTTGGTTTTTTTTTTTTTTTTGGTTTTTCGAGACAGGGTTTCTCTGTGGCTTTGGAGCCTGTCCTGGAACTAGCTCTTGTAGACCAGGCTGGTCTCGAACTC
>JAQHUG010000061.1:4196798-4259752 GCA_028555095.1 Dicrostonyx torquatus | reverse complement strand
CCCTACTTTTGCTTGGAGCCATTTAATGTGCATATGTCATTTGTTTTGGAAAATAATCTGTTGAAATATACAACTGGTGACCCTACTTTTGCTTGGAGCCATTTAATGTGCATATGTCATTTGTTTTGGAAAATAATCTGTTGAAATATACAACTGGTGACTTAAAAAATATTTTGGTAGTATCAAACTCCATCATATTACAAAATAATTTTGTGAATAAAATATGCATTTGTTGTTTTGTTTTAATTATAGAAGCTATATAAACTGAAAAGCCACTAGCTTCCATTTTTAATCACCCTGCCAGAATAGTTCCCCATGGCTCCGTTCCTAAACTTTATCAAACAAAGACTTCTAGTGGGAAAGAAGATTCTTGCTCACATTCTTGGATTTGCATGAACACTTTAGAGAACAAATTCTAAACGATTCAGAAGGTTGAATTTAAAACCTCTTAGAACGTACAATAGGATATCTCCAAGAGGGGTGAGAAACTGAAGCACTGATTAATAAGGACATGCACACATGTGCTAACTGACACTATCAACTTCCGTTCCAGCAGGATGCTGTCAATGATGAGTACAGAAGGGTTGAGAGGGTCTTGCTTGAATGTATCTTTTATTATAGGGTTTGTAAAGTCCCTCTTCAAGGACCTGCTCACATTCCTGTGTGGACTGACTTCACCCCCTTATAAAGGCTATTTTTTTAAAATAAACTATGATGAAAGCCTTGCATAGTTTCTTTAAGTGACAGTCTTCAAATCCCAGGGAAGCTCTTGTGCTTCCAAGGAGCTTCACAGTTCATGATGGAAAACAAGCACACCAATAAAGAAACTCACAACAAAAGGACTTCCTAAGTACTAAATCAAAAATAATTAAAATTTAAGTTTATAATCAAAATAAACAAATAAGTGTAAAAACATAAAGGGAAAGAACATTTGGCAGCATGACTAAATCTCAAAAGTGAATATTTCATAAAAAGCATTTCAGAAATGAATATACACAATATAATCCACTTGTATAAATTTGTAAATAGTAACATTGAATGAGTGGTAAAAGTATCCTTTTGGTATACTATGAATATGTATTCCTCTCATTAATTGATAAAGAAGATGCTTTGGGCTATAGCAAGGCAAAATTAAGGCAGGCAGAAAAACAAACTGAAAACACGGAGAGGAGAAGGGCAGAATGAAGAGAAACTAGTTAGCTGCTGGGAAAGCAAGATGTGTTACAGAGCACGTAAAGCCACAAAGCCAGGTGGCAAAATGTCAGTTAATAGAAATGGGTTAGTTTAAGTTGAAAGAGCTAGTTAGTAATAAGCCTAAGCTATGGGGGCAAACATTCTGTAATTAATATAAAATTTTGTTGACTATTTGGGACCAAGCAGCTGACACAAAAGAAAAGTTCCACCTCCGCTTACAACAAATAAAAAGTATGAAATATTAACTCCAAATTGGGTTATTTCTGGATCATAATATTACCATGGTAGCCAATTTTTAAAATATCTTATATGTTTGGGCATGCATATATATTTATACGTGTGTGTGTGTGTGTGTGTGTCTGGATGAGATGTGTTCTGCTACTATATTCATACCAAAATAATTTAAGATTCTTTTTTTGGGGGGGAAAGTTTTTGCAAGACAGGGTTTCTCTGTAGCTTTGGACCTGTTTTGGAACTAGCTCTTTTAGACTAGGTTGGCCTCGAACTCACAGAGATTCACCTGCCTCTGCCTCCTAAGTACTGGCATTAAAGGCATGCACCACCACTGCCTGGCAAAGATTCTTGATGTAAATGACAATAAAATAGTGTCTTACCAAATAATTTAAAATATTGTATATCATGATGGCATGTGGATACTGGAGAGTTTTCCAGAGAGCTAGACGTAGAAGTCAAGTAGAATTTTCTGTTGCCACTGACCAGAAGAGCTCTGGGATCTTTTGATAAATATATCAGAAATTTGATACATTATATCAACTATACTATCAGAATATTATATATGAATTACAAATACTGCAATTACATACATAATCAGAAAAGTGGCCTTACTGAATTATATGACTGTCTGTCTGTCTGTCTGTCTGTCTATCTATCTACCTACCTATCTATGTAGATAGGTAGATAGATAGACAGATAGACAATGGATAGATATACTGTTATTTTGAGACAGAAACTCACTATGTAGCTTTGGCTGTCCTTGTAACCAACTATGTAGACCAGGCTGGCCTCAAACTCACAGGGATCTGTCTGCCTCTGCCTTCCAAGTGCTGAGATTAAATTGCACACCTGGAAATATTTTGATATTTAATTTAAGAATAATTTATAGCTTTTGCTGTGTGACAGAATTACTATTAGGTTCAGGTGAACTCTTGAGTTTAATAGGAACATGTGTAGTTCAAATGTAGCGTTAATATCTTTTGTTGTTAATTGATACTCAAAACCTAAAACTATTCATTTTAATGAGGTGTCAAGTGCTATTTGGGTGCAAGAATACATGATACAATATTTAAGTTAGTTAAACATACTCATCCTCTCAAACATTTTCATTTCCTTATTATTAATTGATTAGCCTTCCTTGATTCCATATTATGGATATGTAAATATGGATTTATAGGATATGTTTGTGCAGTACATTGGAATGGGAGTCCATTTGAAGCTCTTGGGTGGGCTGTGAACTTTCTGCCATTGAATTTATAACTAACTTTGCATGGGACAAACAAGTGAATTTTTGCTTGTTGTTTAAAAAGAAATGACTGTTCACCATATGGCTTTTGCAATATTGATTTTAATGCTTCTGGAAAAGCAAACATCCCAAAAATATAACTGATCAATGTATAGAATGGCTGATTTTTCTGAAAATCAATTTCATGAAAACTACTCTGTTAAGAAATTATTATTTTTAAACTGGAAAAATACATTGAACTAGGCAAATATTCCAATCTCTTAATTTGTTTCAAAAATATTACTGTTTTCCTCAGATGATTAAATAAGAGAGTATAATAAAAATTTAAGGACTGCACAATTTATTGAAAATTATCCACCAATGAATACTTTAATCTGATTTTGAATTATGGCCTATCCTTATTTATTTCTTTTCACATATGCATAAAATAGTGCAAATTATGGGGTAGTATGCAATGTCTGGATGCAAGAGTACATTGTATAAAATTCAAATCTGAGTAAACATATTTGTCTTTTAAATAATTGTTCTTTATGATAACAATTTCATCCAATATATTATATATGCATATATATAAACTTAAATAAAAATGAACAAACATTCAGTGCAATCAACAGAAACAATATTTTAAATATTTTTGGAAAGGAAAATCTGACAGGTTGGTGATTTACTGAGTTGATGCTCTGGGAACTGAAGGTTTGAGGGAACAGCCTGCTTCTCTTTGGCAGGACCAGACAGGTCCCACTCAGCTTGAGAGCAGGATAGAGTGCTGGAAAAGAAGTCCGTGTGCCAAGAGAAAAGTTCCAGACAAAGGGCTTTGGAAGATTTAATTTAGAGAGCCAAGCCGGCGGAGTCTGGACTCACACTAACTAGAGATTTTAGCTCGGATCAGCTTTCCTAATGTATTCAAGGCTGTAGACAACTGCACACACTCAAGACGAATATTATGTCCTTCCTTTGATGGTGGACATGTATGGCAGCATAATGGGGCACAGCAGAAAAATTTAGGCTGTAAAATATCTACATGCTACACTCCAGAGAATGGATTTGTTGATAGAATATTCTTCCCAGAGCTACACTTTAATATCTGCAGATCTTGAGCTACCATAAAGTAATGCCTCAACTTGAGATGTCTTTCAAATTTTATAGATATGATCTTTTCATACAGTGAGCCTTGTTCATGTATTTGCATACAGCTTGTTGGAAAAGCCTTCGGTCAGACCCCTGGTTATCTTTCTTTCAGGTCAGTGAACTCACACTAGCAAGGATGAAGAAGAAACAAGAAGAAAACAACCTATGATAAATTTAGATGGACGAAGTGCCAACACAAGCCGGTACAAGCTGGTACACGCCTGCAGTCCCAGCATTGGAGAGACAGGAAGCATCTGAGTCTCAGGCCATCTTGGATACCTTAAGGAGATCTTGTCTCAAAAAAGGATGGAAAATTCAAGATGGTTAGCAACCTGGGCACAAACCAAACTTGCAAAATAGGTTGTGAGATTGGAGTGCTTCTCGGCTTTTCTGAGACTCTACATGTGTCCGTGGATTATAAACATGAGTATGCGTGTCTACACATAGCTGTGATGTTGGAAATGGAGGCAAAGATGCAGAGGTATATGATGTCGGCGGCTGACAGGTACATGAGCTGAAGAAAGTAATACAGGCGATGATATTTTTATCCTTTATAATTGTTATGTTAGCAATGTAAACATGTTAAGTTTTATTATGGCATATTTCAAACGTATTTCAAACAAAACTATGTTTGTTACTGTTCTCCTCCCCTCTTGCTGCCACGGCTTTTCCCTCAAATCAACCTGCTCTCACGTCAGGTGCATTCTTTTGGCATTACCCCCAGAAATTATGATTCCCGTCTTGCTGCCTCCTCTCTATTTCAGAGTCTACACCCTAACAACCTCTTGTGTATATATATATATATATATATATATATACACAAACCTGAAAAGTTAGGATCTGGCCGGGTAGTGTGGTGATGTACACCTGGATTCCCAGCACTCCTAGGCAGAGGCAGGCCAATCTCTATGAGTTCGGGGCCAGATTAATACACACAGCATGCGCTGGGCCCACCAGGGAGAGCTACGCAGTGAGACCTCAAGGAGAGAATCTGAAAAAGGATCTGAGTATAGGAGAGAACATACGGTTTTTAAAAAAATCTTTCTGTGTTAGCATCACCTCCATCCAGTTTACCACCATCTCAGAGCCTCCCACTTTCCTGGAAATTTTATGATTTCATAATTTTCCAGAACCAAATTTCATAGCGTATATGTACCTCAAATTTTCCATTCCTTAGTTAATAGCCGTCTAGGATGGCTTCATGCCAAAAATGCAGCAATAGTCATGGGTGCTCATGTGCCTCTGCGGTAAGAGTGGAGCTGGTCCCATGATAGTTCTGGCTTTAGGGTTTTGAGAAATCACTCTACTGCCTATACTACCTGTTTTACAGCAGCAGTGAACAAAAGTTCCTCTCTCCCCAAATCCTTCCTGGTATTGGCTAGTATTTGCTTTCGTGCTGATAGCCATTCTGATCGGAGTAACAGAATCTCAAAGCAGCTGTAATTTGCATTTTCCTTGTGACTAAGGGTGTTGAACATTTTACACATGTATGAACACCCCAAATCATTAAAATCATTGACTCAGGGCCCAGGAGTCCCTGAGCTGGACCCAACCTGAAGGCCTCCTTCATGAGGACTAACTTCCATGGTATTAGTAGGTTCCATGCAAGGAGAGAAGCAACAGTTATCCCGGTGCAGCTATGCCACCTATGAGCCCCAACGAGGACCAGCATGGCACTGTAATCCTAAGAGTGCACTAATGGCATCTTTACCTTGGCAGCAAACAACAGCTTTTTTCTTTTTGGACTTAAGACCCAATCAACAAGAGAGAAATTATGCCTGGGCCTGGAAAGGTAGGCAACTGCCAGGAGTGGTGAACTCGGGGATCATGGAGGAAAATCTACAACTACTACTTTAGTAGACCAGCACATCCTTAACTACATTCTAAATATTTGTTCTTTTGCCCACAAATAAGTATAGTTCTCATCTTCCATCAAGGAAACTTCTCTTTGCACCAGATGGGGCCCATTACGAGAAAATGACAAGCAATCTAAATGAAGGCTTGCAGAGCCCGATTCCAATGGGCACTTCTACAAAACAACGACCACACATAAGGCTCAGGGAACATTGTAGATGAGGGGGTGGAAAGAGTGTACGAGCCAGAAGAAGAAGGAATTTGTTGTAAGGCTGAATTTCCTAGTAATCTCAGACACTACATCCATAAACTCTCACTATGATTGCCTAAACATACCTGAATAAAGATGCCACCAATGGACATGCCAAGGGGCAAAGAAAACTGGCCTCAACTCTACACAAAGACCGAGACAAAACCCGACACAGACTTTAAAGCCGACTAAGGAATGCTGAGAGATGAGAGAACTAGTCTTCTCCAGGGAACAGCACAGCGCTTGGTTACTGCCTCAGCCGTACACACCAGAACCCTGAGGAAACAGACTCAAATGGCAGCAAAGGAACACATTTCCTAGGGAAAGTGAGGGCACACAGGCAAAGGGAGGGAGCAAACTTTCTTCTTCTGAGTCCTTGATGTAGGCTGCTGGCAGACAATGCGGTCCGGATGAAAGTTTATCCTCCCGCCTCAAAAGACCTAGACTACAAGTTTACCTTCCCACTGAAAGATCTGGATTACGAGTGGCTCTTCCCACTTCAGATGATTTCATTAAGAAAAAAAAATCCCTTGTAGGTGTCGCCAGCCAATGGGTTTTAGTTAATTCCAGATGTAGTCAAACTGACCACCAAGCAGAGCCATCACAGTTATCCAATACTGAATTGTCAACCCTGTAAACATGAATAAATATGTATAAATATATATGTAACAATAATTAATGAAAAATGATATGAATTTTAAAAGAGCAAAAAAATGTAGAAAAGTTTACAGATGGAAAAGGAAGGAAGAAATGATGTAACTGTATTATAATCTCAGCAATACAAGTTTGAAAAAGTCTTACAAAAAAACTTTTAATAATTCAATATGTGAAGAATGTGAGATCCCCATTTATAATTTTATCTAAATTACATGTCAGAATGATAGTTAAGGCATAACTAAGTATGCATTCTAGAATAATGGTTTAACAAAACCTTTTAAAGGTTTTACACTATCGGTCCCTTGTGTTTCTCCTTGTAGGAGGTGTCTGCTTCACTAGGTCACTGTGAGCAGCAGCTCTGCCTTTTGGTACTAATTATTTTGATTCTTTGTATGTTCTCAGTGTCAGTCACTGTATGAGGAATGGCTGGCAAAGACCCTCTCCCATTCAGAAGGTGGGCTATTTTTTCTACTGCATATCCCTTCCTGACAGAATCCTCTAATCAATTGCAGTCCCATTTGTTAACTTTTATTTGAGATGTCTTTGCAATTTGAAAAGTCTTTCCTATGCTTTCCACTAGCTGCCTGTATTTCATGTTTTAAATCTTTCGTTTCAGATTGGTTTCAGTGCTAATTTAATTCTTCTGCAGAAGGATACCTATAGGTGGAGACTTTATGTTGGTTTTCTGGCTTCCCAGACCTGAATAATCATACAAAACTGTATTAATTACAGCTCTTACATCTTAAATTAACCCATTTTTATTAATTTGTGTGTCATCACAAGGCTGTGGCCTACTGATAAGGTTCTAGTGTCCTCCTTCGGCAGCTACATGGCATCTCTTTCACTTCGCCTTATCTATCTATCTATCTGTCTGTCTGTCTGTCTGTCTCTTCCAACCTGGCTATATTCTTCCCTACCACAGGGCAAAATGGCTTCTTTATCAATCAATGGTAATAAAACATATTCACACCATACAAAGGGGAATCCCACATTAAGCACCAATTTGTGGTAGCTCCAAAGAGTTCCACAATAGCCTGGAATGTAGTATAACAAAGATTTATTTATTTGGGAATAAACTCACAGTAAGGATAGCCATCCACAGTCCTTTGTGTGCTCTGGGAACTGGAGCCGAATCCAGCAGCAAAAGAGAGATGTACATGCTTTTTGTCTGAACTTAGAGTACTTGAGACCACACCCAAAGTAGGCCAGTATCTTAAAGGCTATTGGCTGAAGGAGTTCCCACAGTAGATACTCAGTTTGGTCAGCGTATTTGTTAGATATTCTATTCAGTCCTCTTATCTAGTGTGGACTTTTGACATCATTGTCAAAAATTAACTGTCATAGGTGTGTGTCTATTTCTGGGTCTCATATTCTGTTCTCTTAGACATGTCTGTTTTTGTGACACATTGGCAGGTTGGTTCTTTAATTCAATTTCAAGTCACTTATTTTGATCCCTTTCATGCTGCCATATATTTTTTTACCTTATAAAGCTAAAGTTTACTTTTATATTGATTGACAAAGAATAAAAGAACTAATAAATTATTTTAACTTCTGAAACTAAACGATTTTGTAACAAGATTAATTGTTTAACTCAACCAGAATTAACTTAGTGAGAAGTAGCAGAATATACTTAAACCTTTTTTTTTGTATATGTTGAAATCACACTAAGAGAAGCAATACATAGAAAAAATCTATTTGAAATATAAAAGATATTCAGTTTCAGATCATCTTGGCAGGAAACATCACAGCCAGAAGGTGGGTACACTGAACTGGAGCAGTAACTGAACGTTTCTATCCTGATACGAGGGCAGGAGTTAGAAAATATACAAGACTGGGCATGGGGTGGGATTTTGAAACCTCAAAGCCCACCCTCCATGACATGCCTCCTCCAACAAGACTATGCCTCTGTGGTAGTTTGAAAGAAAATGGCCCCAAAGGCAGTGGCACTATTAGGAGGTGTGGCCTTGATGGAGGACTTGTTCCGCTGTGTGGGGTGGGCTTTAAGGTATCTTTTTTTTTTCTTCACATTTCCCCTCTGTGTGACAGTCAGTTGATTTCCTGTTGCCTCTGAGTCAAAATGTAGGCTTCTCAACACCACATTGTCTGCTTGGTACCACCATGCTCCCACCGTGATGATGATGGACTGGACCCCTGAAACTGTAAACGAGCCATCGCAATTAAATGCTTTCTTTATAAGAGTGGCCATGACGAGTTTCTTTATTCGTTAACCAATAAAAGCACACATAAGCAGAAGGACCCACACTAATGGTGTCTCTTCACAGCAATTAGAAATGCAACTCGTAAGCCTTCTTCAACTGTCCACTAACTAGGAACCAAGCGTTTAAGTATATGCGCCTCTGGGATCCATTCTCATTCAAAACACCACAGGTGACAAGTATCAAAGAGGAAACATTTTTGTGTTAACTATAAAAATATAAACAGATTATTTCAAACAGGTGGATTTTTTTACATTCAAGTTATGTATAATTGTGCTCAGAATTCAGATTCTGCCTACAGTAGAAGCTACGTTAGAGTTGAGCCTGTTAGACATAAACATGAACTTAGCACATACAGTGTCCGGCACATTTTCTGTTCTCTAAAGACCCTTCTAGTATCTTTGGCAATGTCCCAAATCAGTCCTTTTCCCTCTGATGGTCAGAGAGCATTTGAAGATTTCTAGGTGATAGCTCAGTATGCAGATAAGCTTGGATAATCCTCGTCCAATATTTGTGCAAAAGCGTCCAATATAAAGTACTTTCCAGGAAAATAGGCTTGGGAGCTTTCTCTAGAGACACATGAAAAGGGAGAATCAATTAAGCAAAGTCTAAGTCTTGTCAATCAGTGATCTATTTGGCAAACAGATTTGCTCCTGTAGTTTTGATGATGCCCTAGCTCACAGGCATTCATTGATTTCAGCTTTGCAGATGAGCACAGCCGATTTGGTTCTTGCTTTCCTGTGCTGGCTCTTCCACTCGAGTCAGCTGTGACAGACACTGCCTGAAGGTGAGCAGGTAAAAGACTGGGAACTTCTCAAAAGCTAGCAAGCGTGCATCATCTCGGCGAGTAGTAAACATTAAACAGAATGAGCAACTCCAAACAGCGTCCGTGGTGGCTAGCAGTTCTAGCTGAGTTCTGGAAGCGGGAGGGAAAGTACAGGCTCAAGGCCAAAGCTAAGCCTATGACGGTGCTACAGCCCTCACCAAAAGTGGAACTTTGCAAAAGAAGTAACTTTGAAAGTGTGGAAAGAACAAAATCCAGCCAGAGTTGAGCAACAGCCATTCATTTTCTCTTTCCTCCTTTAAATGTGTTTTTCCTATGGACTTTCAGAGAAATGCACTTTCGTAAGTTTTGATAAAGACCCTGGTGGGATGAAAATGGCCCTGGGGGAGGAGGGGGGCTGCATCCTCTTGAAATCCCAGCACTCAAGTTTCTCAGAATGTGGCAGAACTCACAGCCTGTTTGAAAAGTTAAGTTAGAAAGAGGACGTTAGGTAGGGCTCTAACTGCAATCCGACTTTTGTCCTTGTCAGTAAGGGAGATTACTAGAGCAAGCAAAGAAAGAGCTGCCAGAGGCATGTGCACACACCCCAAATGACTAAGCCAAAATGCGAGAACTGCAGCTACGCCTCCACGGGAAACCACCCTCTATGGCGCCTTAGTCCTGGGTTCCCAGCCCTGTGGAAAAATGCAGTTTTCTGGGTTCAGCCTTCTCATCTGTGTTACTTTGTTGGGGCAGCCTAAGCAATGGGAGTTACAGAGATTTCAGGGGCTTTAGAGAAATGCCACATCAGGGACCAAAGGTGAACTGAACTTCCTTGTAAGTTGTTAAGAAAAAAATAATATGTACAAGGAGAATTTTTCTAAGTCTGACTAAATAGATACGTGACTAGGGGCATCTTGAAGGAAGAAATTTAGTGTGTGGAACCAAGCATGCACTTGTAGACTCCTGTGTAAGGAGAATGCCCACTTCTGCCAATACTAGCTAGCTACTGAGACAATGCTAAGCCAACCATTTATGCAGTGTTTGGGTTAAGGCCACACTACAGCCCCTGGCATCAATATAGCCAAAGAGTCTGGAATGTCCCGGTGGAATTTCCATCCCAAGCTCAGTCCTCTGGGAGTTGCCTCAATCCAGACTCCACCTCCGAGAAAGGCCACCAAAGGATGACCTCTCCCCAGAGATGCTCAAGACCCCTGCCACAGGGTATTTAAATTGTACTCTAGAGAACAAACACTTGGTTTTCCAGTCTTCCTTTCCGGGTTCCTTTCTGGGGGGCTGGAAAGCCATCTGGGAGTATTGGTACCCATTAAACCTGGGATTTTTCTAATTCGGTTTGATTTGCTCTGATTTGGATTATTGCATCGGTGGAGAGGTTTATCGGGGTGCAAAAACTTTTCACGCAGAAAAGGCCAAAGCCAGTAGGTATACAACACCAACGGGCACAAATGTAAAAATCAGCACACAAAAGCCATTTATCATGATACTTTCTGATTACATTTTCCAGCGTGAAACCTGCCCATGATGCTAAGGTCTGAGGCTTGATATTCACAGGAAACATCTGCCAAATGAATGGCACGCTTTCTCATCGAGCCTGACCCTAAGCAGCTTAGACTGTGCTAATATTCTCAAGTTCAAAGCTGAAACCAGATCAAATTTTTCTTTGTAATAAATGACCTCAATCGTCACATAATCCTGGCAGATTTTAAATACTGTATCAATCCTTTTTGGATAGTTTCTCTCCCTCACTACTCAAACCTTAGTCATCTATAAAATAAAGCTAAGCTTGGGAAAAAAAAACTGAGAAATGAGACCGAGGAAAGCCTAAAGTAGAAGCCATCTGGCTAATCCACAAAGCAACCCTCTGCGGCTGGATACTGTCTGCTGCTGAATACTGTCTGCTGCTGAAGACGGTAAGTGTAACTTCGTGGGCCATTCTTCCCACTGAGACGAAGACATATCCTTCAAAGGTTTGTAAATGATGACACGTTTCAAAGATCTGGACTGGTTTCAGCATAGGGAAGCAATGATGAAATTAGAGAAATCAGGGTAAATTTTTTTCAGAGTCACGTGGTGTTTGACTTAGCCAAGGCCCTACTACCTATCAAGAGGAAGGTGCACTACCGCTGGCTCTTTAGACAACCCTCCAATGAGGAGGAAGCACAGAGCAGAAGCAGGACACCCCCCCCCGACCTTAGATCCTGGCATCAGGAAGAGTCACACTGTGGCAGTGGTTGAGAAATGATTCAGGATCCAGCCTGCTTAGGCAATACCTACCAGACTCTTTCGGGAAGTCTTAAACCTGATTTTACTGCGTACTTAGCACATGCCAAAGCTGCTGATAGCACTGTATGTGTGTTCCTTCTTTGCCTCTGAATGAGCAAATATGCTCAGAAAATTAAGTCGTTTGACCAAAATGTGCTACTTGGGATGCTACAGCTAGAGGATCCGCAGCCTTGTTTCTGCTCTAAAGCTGTCTCCAGTCCTTGCCACTGTAGCTTTGTCTTCCTTAATGGGCTGATTTTTCTGAAGCTCCTTTTCAACATTTCTATACATTCTAAATTAAGTATACATTAAATTACACGTTCTGATTTGTATATATTATGACTACTATCTCTCAAACAAAAGCAACACACAGATTCAAATATCTTTGCTTTATTTTAGTTGCCTTCTTATTCTTCTGGTTAGATCTTAGCCATTTGCTTGGGGGACAAACAGATAATGAAAAGCCATGGTTAGCTGAACGCTGCAATGTGTCTTCACCAGTGATAGGCAACTTTGTGGGATTTAAATGGTACTGGGCAGAGTTCTCAGCTAATACGAGGCTAGAGCAAAGTCAGAACACGCATTCAACAGTACACGGTGATATTCTGCAAGGGGTTGGGACACCAAGGAAGGAAGTAATGGTGCGAATAGAAAGAGGTGGAGGCAAAAAAGGGTCAGGTGTGGAGCCACCTGCCACAGTGTGTGGCCTTGGCTCAAACTTGACCTCGGATTTCTCTCTACAACAGGCAACAGAGCTGGCACACTTGCACCTTGTGTGACAGCTCTGGACACCTGGATGACCACAGGGAACTAGTTCCTGGTAGCTGTGTCTGGACAGAGAGTCTTTGAGTTTCTGGATGGGAGGTACCCTTTGACCCTGAGGGGAACCACAAGTTCCAAAAGATGAGGGTGGGGCAGGGGCAGCTTCCTTTACCAAAGAAAACCTTTGTTCCTGTGCTAAATTCAGAGTCTTGTCTGCCTGCCAGACTGTAGCTACGAAGATGGTAGGTGAATGAAAGTTTTAGAACCAAATAACAAAAGAAACGTTCGCTGGCAAGGAACATGGGTGAAATGTTATGGATTTAAATTCTGGAGGGAACCAGGCTTTGTCAAGAGGCTTCTTTCCATGGTTCTGTGTCCCAGAGCCCTCTTACTCCCAACCACGGCTCTCTGCTGTGGTATGAAAAGCCATGGGAAGTGGGCTCATAGGGGTAACTGGCTCTTCCTCTCAAGACTGCAACTTCCCGGAGGATAGAAACACTCGTCAGAATCTGCTTCACAAATACAAAGTTTATCAAGGTTTAAGAGGCCCGTGTGTGTGTGTGTGTGTGTGTGTGTATGTGTGTGTGTGTGTGTCTGTCTGTCTGTCTGTCTGTCTGTCTGTCTGTATGCATTTGTGCATTTTGGAATTGTGTGCATGTAGGCCGTTACAAGACCACAGTGGTTAAGGTGTTCAGTGGGGTAGAAACGAATCAGAGACCACAGTCAGAGAAAGGTAAGTGCATATATCTAGAATGTTTAATCTACAATTGTGATGCTGGCAGATGGACACAGGTAGTTCAGAAGAATCATGGGAGAGAGATGGCAGAAGAAAAATGAGTCGTAGAGACAGATGGGCAGCCGTGAAGAAGGGACACTGACCACGACACTCATCTCCTTGGCTCATGCCTTCAACATGCTCTACCCCAGACATTCTGGTCTCCCAGTTCTGAGTCAGCTGCATGAGTCATGCCCCATCTCTGGGCCTTTGGCCCTGTTCCCACCACCTAGATCGCTCTTCCTTATATCCTCGGTGTTCCTCTCTTTGCTTCCCCAAAGACCTAGTACCCTCTGCCATAATAGCTAACCTTCGAACCTCTGTCTCTCCCTACATGACTGAACCCTCCATGAGGTCAAGAATGACTGCCTGGTATGCTTGGTGTCGTTTTCCTAGCACATCGCCTGACGTATGGCAGGCTCTTGGTAGATGCTTCAGACATATGAGTATGCCTATGAGCAAATATCTGCCATTTGATTGTAAACTTCACAGTTGCTATTTTGCGGGAGGGTGCCCAGGTCTGAGCATTGGTCCTCAGCTCACAGGCAGTGCATCTCAGCTCTTGGAGCAGGCAGATCTGGGCTAAATCATATGCAGTCTCAGACAAAACAATCCATCTCCTAGTACTGGTTCCTCCTGTAAAATAAATGTGACTATCCTTGCTTCATGGGTTATTGAATCCTTTTTAAATAAACATTTGCTTATTTACTTACTTACATGAATACATGCCTGAACTTCTGGGGGTTCAGAGAATACCTGTGGAAATTGGTTCTCTCCTTTTACAATGAGGCTTCCGGAGACTGGACTCAGGTCATCAGGCTTGGTGGCTAGCCTCTTCACCCACTGAGCCAGCACACTGGCCCCTTGAGAACATTGGTTGTTGAGAACACTATTGTATTGGCAATGGTGTGCACAGGACTCAAAACCAGAGGCTGCTGTTAATGCCAGCACTGGATCTTGACCCAGTTAAAGCATCCAGTTATTATCCATTTATGTTGTTATTGCTGTCATGCTGGCTCTTGTCATGCAGTCTCCTTCACTGGTGTTGGAAAGCTGATGACATGGGGTTATTTTTTTGGAAATATTTGTTGGAATTGTTTTATTGGAAATTTAAAGTGGAATTGTGTTGTGACCAGGGTGTCTCTTCTTAGAACCTAGTCAAGGATCACGAAGGCAGTAAGGACTCTAGACAAAGAATTCCTTGGTAGGGACCGCCTGGGTCAATGTCTTCAGCACTAAAAACCTTAAAATAGAGGCAGTTCCGAGCTTCTCCCCCTGAAATGAGGCTGCGCGAGGCAATCCAGCACGGATAAATAGGTTCCCAAATAGCTCACAAGCCAGGGACAGTTTCTGATCCCACTTCTAGGCATCCCACAAAAAGACTAAGCTGTACAACTGTTACCTACATGCAGAGGGCCTAGGTTGGTCCCATGCAGACTCCCCAGCTGTCCGCCCGTAGTCTGTGAGCTCCTAGGATCTTAGGTCGGCTGTCTCTGTGGGTTCTCCAGTCATGACCTTGACCTCCCCTTCCCTGCTCAGCTTGTACAGTCTCTCTTCCCTCTCTTCAACAAGACTTCCAGAGTTCTGCCCAGTGCTTGGCTGTGGAGCTTCTGAATAGAGGAGGAATGGATTTGGTGGTGGTGGTGTGTTAGATGGAAGATGGGAGAGAGAACCGGAAGAGAGGAAGGAGGAGAAACTGCTCGGTGTGTAAAATAAATGAAAAAAAATATGGAAAAAAAGGAAGTTCTCAGGGGAACAGGAAAATGCCTAGACAGAAATTTAGATATAATAACCTATCGACAGAATCATCACCATCAGCAACAGCAATAAAGAAAAAAACCTTAAAATATCATGCCAACTAATATATGCCTTGCCAGTCACCCTCTGGTTTATGGGGGAGGGGAGCAGAGAAACCCTTTCCTCTACACTCCTAGTTTCTGTCACTAATCTCTGAGTCAAGCTGTCAGAGACAGATTGATAACAACAGTTATTTGCCTGCCAAATGAACATACATGCAGATGTTTGGTGAAGATTAACTCGGGGGTATTGCTGGAATTAGGGCCTTATATACTTAATTAAGATTTCTGTTGCTATGAGAAAACACCATGACCAAAACACAAGTTGGGGAGCAAGGGTTTATTAAGCTTACACTTCAGCCTTGCTGTTCATCCCTGAAGGAAGTCAGGACAGGAACTCAAACAGGGCAGCATCCCAGGGGCAGGAGCTGAGGCTGAGGCCATGGAGGGGAGCTGCTACTGGTTTGCTTCACGTGACCTGCTCAGCCTGCTTTCTTATAGAACCTGGGGCAACCAGCCCAGTAATGGCTCCACCCAAAATACGCTGGGCCCCCTCCCTGTCAATCACTAATTAAGAAAATGCCCTAAATGCTTTTGTACAGCTCCAATTTACAGAGAGAGGCATTTTCTCAATGGAGGCTCCCTCCTCTCTGATGACTCTAGGGTAGGTCCAGCTGACATGAAATTAGCCAGCACATATGCTACCCGAGCAGAGGGGAGGAAAGGGAAGGGAGCAGGCAAGGCGAAGGGTGGCCTGGTTTTCAGGGTGGGAATTTTAGGGAGCTGCCTGAGAAATATGCAGTAGAGACAGATTGCTCAGTGAGGTCTATCAGATGCCACCCTCCTGGCCCCTGTGAGAAGGATGGTGCTGTGACAGAAGAAAGGATTTGGAACACACCCAGAAGGGCAAATTCATGTAACTTTTTCAAAGGGCTTTTAATCCCTTGTGGGGAGCAGAGAGAACAGGAAGTTCTTACGGTATTCTTAATTACTGGCAGACGAAATTAACGATTTCTGCCCGTGTGGCACAGTTGGCTGTGCCATTTTCTGCTGTCTTTCAGAGTCTTATGCCATGCCAGCAGGGATCGCTTCTCTTGCTACCTCACGAATGGAGGGGCTGTCTTGCTATAAGTCCTCAGAGGCAGCTTCTTCCCGCTCCCAGGTGGAAGTCATTTGGGAGGGCTGCCAAGCCTTTGAGCCGGGGAGAAGCTGTTTCCGTCTCCAGGTCTAGCTTGGCTACTTTAAACAAATACCTGGCTTATGTATCAATAATGCTTTTAGGCAAATCGGTGACAAAGTCAGGAAGAATTCACAGAGCAAGTCTGGTGAGAAAACTTGGCTTTTGGCAGCACAATCACAACCTAACCGGCTCTAAATGATTCGGGCCACCTGGGACCTTTTGCACCACGGTTCCACTGTTGCCCTTGGACAGAACAAGCCCTGGCAGCCAGCGTTCTGATTTGAAATGCATGCCAATAAATCTCTTGATCTCGAGAAAACATTTCCCGATATTCAGAAACTTTCCCATTGTTCCTCGCAACTTTCCCTAAAGGGCACACCAGGTTCTCCTAGACCCCTTGACGCCCACGTACCCTACATATTCTAGGTGATGGCAGGTCACAGGTCAGCCATAGTCATGGAGGACTAGGATTTGAAAGTTATCCCATCGGCTTTCCTCCAATTTTGTAAATGAAGAATGGGTCCTGGAAATTCTGTCTCAGGGGGAGTCCTGTGTGCAGCTGTAGCACTGATGAAATGAATTGTCCCTGAGACATTCTGAGTGGAACGCTACTGCCACAAGACAGCCTCCAACTTTGGGTAAGGCCAGAGTAGGATGTGACCTATGGCAGCCACCCTTCCCAGGTTCACTTTCTAAGTGGCTGCGCTGAGGGCAAGTCTCCTTAAAGATGTACATCCTGTGATCCGGTATTATCCAGCCCACCAGCGTCGTACCAGAACCTTTCCCCATTTTTCAGTGAAAAGGGAAGTGGTTAATTGGCAGACCTCCAAACTTCCTTCTGGTGGTTGAGACCATGAGGTGACTAAAAGGAAATACACAGTAAGGACTAGAATATAACCCGGGGTTATTTCAAGCCAAGGCCTGTTGCAAATCATCAGTGTCCATGATGCACAAGGAAGAGATACCTACAAAGCCAACACAAGATACCTACAAAAAAGGAGACCACAAAAATGCGGATGCTGAATCTCTAGCAGGCCTGGCTTGCTGCGTTTAAGGAAGTAATTGCGCATGGATACAAAATGGGGTCACTATCTTCATGTCAACTAGCTGGCAATTTTTTTTATCAATGTTTTATTTTTGTGCGACTCTTTAAAAAAACAGCCAACTAACCAACCAAACAAACAAACAAAAAAACCCAAAACGTTTATAAGAATTTTGTTGTCCTGGCTGGGGGGGGAGGGGGAGAGGAGTGATCAGAGGAAAAGGTCTAAAAATCTTCTGCAAAGCCTCTTCATTAGAATAATGCTAGTTTCAGTCCCAGAAGCAATCAAAAACTCCCTAGCCTATCTACATTACTGTGATGTAGTGATCGGTTGGGCGTCATGTCCAGGTCTACTCCATGAAAACAGGCTGCCTTTGAAAGCCAGGCTGGAAGCCACTGAGGGGTGGAATCTGGGAGTGGCTATCTGAACTTCCAGGAGGTTCATTGACAGGGTTCTGGCCGGGCTCAGCATGACTGGGCAGGCACACTTCCAAGGTGGGTACCGCTAGTAACCATCTCTTCTATGTTATAAATTATGTGTCCCTTCTAAAAACAGCTAGAGCCTGCGTCCCAGGATATTTGCCTTTGCAAGTAGCAGGGCAGAGTGTGAGCTGGGAAAGACAGTACTGAGATTCCTGCCCAGCTTACAGCCCGCAAGCCTCCGGTGTGAGCTGCCATTCAGGTGAGATGTTGGTGCTGTTGAAGGCTTTGAGGACTAACTTCTGACTGTAGTTCTGTGTGACAGAAACTGGAAGTGGACATGTCCTCTTTGGTCATGGACTCGTGGGGCTTTCTGCATGCAGAGGTTAATTTTTACCAAAAAGCCTCCAGGGAAAAGGGCTCCAAATAGGTCTAGTAGGATGTCCAAGAACTGGGAAGGAGAATACTCTTCCTTTTTACCTTCATCAAGGCAGAAAGCCGATGAAACTTGGTGCAGTTGGACATCTTGAGGTTTGTAAAGATTGGGCAGCCCAAAGGGCTGATAATCAAGGTGTTGTTTTTAGCGGTGTTGGCAGTCGGTAGTGCTCATGTGTAAACTGCTGTGGGAGGAGAAACAGCCATTTCCCCCATCTCGGACTCATGGATTAAGTCCCTGTATGGAGAGGCAGATTAACAAGAGAAAAACACACTTAATCTTTCTGTGTATGTCTTACATGAAACGAGAGCCTCCAGAATGAAGACCCAAAGAAACAGGGGCTCCTCTCCACTTTTTGAAACTGAAGTTTGATGTGTAATAGACAGTCTCACAGAATGGGACTACAGAACAAGGATGGTCTCAGGGTGACAAATGGATGGTAAGACCTTTTAGATAAAGTTCTTTGAGTCTCTTGAGTGATATGAATGTTCCTTTTCTCCAGAGGATGGGAAGCCCCTCACATGGAAGATTATGACCTATTTCAATTAACTAAAATAGAATGAATATATCTCTAACCAATACCAGAATGTTAAATTTCCTGTCAATTCAGTCAAGAATATTTACTACAGCTAATTTATGCAAATAAATATTGTGCATATTGCTTTTGAAATCAAGAGTATTATAAGGTTAATATTGCTTATGCTTTTGTGGCCCAGGCTAGACTCAGGCTCACCTCAGACTCTGAGGATGACCTGCAAATTGCTGATCCTCCTGCCTCCACCAAGTTCTGAGCACCACCATCACGTTCAGCTTAAAGGAAGGATTCTGTCAAATGTCTGAGAAAATCTGTCTTTTCATAGTGAACTCCTTTCTCGTTCCATCTGATGCATGCCCTGGTCTATCTCCCTATTCACTCAGTGCCCCACCTTAGTGGCAAGGCATGGAACTTTCTCCAAACCTTAATGACCCTTTGGAGGCACTGAAAGGTCACGACCTCCTTGGCCTTTCTCCTAGATGGAAAGTTTTCCTAAGGGGCTCCTTCCACACCAATGTCTACAGCTCAGGCTCTCACAGCGCTACCCCTGTGGGTGACTGGTATTTATCATGTGACAGATCTGAAAGATTCAGCCCTGATCCATCTTTCTTGCAGCAAGGCTTAACTTTCACCTTTGAAGCTAGGGTTTCAAAGGCGGAGGCCCTGGGTGTGCCTATGACACCACCACAGTTAATACGCTGGCAGAAACCTGGGCTTGCCAGAGCCCTGGATCCTGACAGCATGCAAATGCCACACATTCCAAGGCTTGCCCTCACTCCCTGGCTCCTGATTGTGCAATTGCTGCCCAAGGACAGCTTTAAGAGCGAGCGTCATTGAGGGTGCTCTCTCCTCTGCTTTGGGTGTCATTATCACTTCAACAGCAGTACACCCAGATTTCCTTGTCCCTTGAAGTCCCAGTTCCACTGACTCTGAGTACATTACAGAAAACGCCACTCCTAATTGTCCCCTCTTTCTGGAATGTCATGTCCCATACTATGTCCTCATCCCAGGCTGGATCTCATTTTTGCTGTGGTATTTGCCCATTTCTCATTGTTGTACTGTCGTGGGGCTTTTCTTGAGTTTATGATTCATGTCCAGGTCAGCTAATTTGTGAAATTCTTCATTTACATGTTATTCACAGTGTTGGAAAAGTTCCTTAAGTCACAATCTTTGCTACTGAGTGGTGTGAACCCCCATTACTGTACTTCATAACACTAGGCAGGCTGAAACCATTCCAGATGTTCCTGCTGTAAAACCAACTGAGTCCTCAGAATTAAAGGAAACTTTACTATCTCGTGATGTAAATGGAATGAAGTCGTTTCATCCTAAGTTGGTCAAACCATGTGTTAAGTACAGCATCATTGTCGTAGGGCCTGTGCCGATGGTCCTGATGGCTCACGGACAAGTCTGACCTCTTTCCATCCTCTGGACAAGTTGATTCACATATTCCCACCATAACCTGCACCCCCTCTGGATTCTCCCTGCCTCTCCCTCTCTCATTTCTTTTCTCCCTCAAGGAATTAAAAGTTTGAAAGATACAGTGTAAACCAAAAAGTTTCAAAAGCAACATTTAACAAATAATTGCTTTTCTCATATGGCCGTGTCTTAATCTGCAATCCAGGATGACCTCAATCTTGGGGCAATCCTTCTGCCTCAGTCTCTTAGGTGCTAGGATTACAGGAATGAGCTACCATTCTGTCTAACAAGTATTTCTTGAGTCCATTTTTCTTCTATATATAATCAGGCTTCATGGAGAATTTCATGAACTGGAGTAACTCCTTTTTGTGGGGTACAACATACTTTTCACACTTGTTTCCTAGCGGAATGTCCTGGTATTTGCACGCCTGTGTTCGTTCCTTATGCTGGTCCCTGCAGTCAGACTTTATTTATTCCAAGAAATAGACTTAAGCCACTATCGATGTCTTGGATCCTTGTTATTTAAAAATGCCTGTTGTATTGCTCAGTGATCAGGCACCTCCTTAATTTGCTTGGACGAGCTCCTGGGTTCCATCCAGACCAAAAAAAAAAATAATAATGGGTCTAACAGAAATTTTAATTTGTACGATTATTCTGCAAAAGTGTTTATTTGTCAATTATAGATCAGAACATAAATAGGGCCACGTCATTTTATTGTAGGTATATACTCAGCAGAAATGCACATACATATTCACTAAAAGAAATTTAGAATGTTCTTGATAATTAATTCAAAATACTTCAATCTAGAAACTACCCAAATGCCCATTAGTATAGTAGATAAATATTGTGACATTTTCAAATACTAAAAATCTACAAGGTACTACAGATGCAAACACTGGGCCTTCACAGGCAGCCTGGGTGAACCATGGAACTATAAAGTTAGACAGAAGGAGACAATCGTGTGGGGTGTGGGCATATGGGGAAAAATCCCTTTAATCCTAGCATTAGGAGGCAGAGAAAGGAGGACTCTGTGCTGGAGGGTAGCCTCTGCTACACAGTGAGATCTTGTCATAAGAAAATCAAGCTTGTGCTTCTGTAGTCTGAGCAGGGTCCTGAGTCTCAGTCCCCATCTTGGAAGAAAAGAAGAAAGGAAGGAAAGAGGAAGGAAGGGAGAAAGGAAGAAAGGAAGGAAGGGAGGAAGAGAGGGAGGGAAGGAGAAAGGGAGGGAGGAAAAGAGAGAGGGAAGAAGAAAGAAAAGAAGGAAGAAAAAAGGAAGTAAGGAGAGAAAGAAAGAAAAGAGAGATACAGATGCCAGAAGAAATAACCTTCACACAGTGTAATCTATGAGGGTTTTTTCCCTCCATAATGACAGCAAGGGATTATATAACTCCGTGTCCATTCACATGAACTACCCATAAAGGCTTCTTCCCCATGCAAAGTACTTCTTTTTAAAAAAGGTACTTTGGTGCTGGACAAAGGTATGTCCAACTGTGGAAATTCCCTGGGTATTTTATGTGTATTATATAAGGAAGACACGAATCATCATGTTCATTTTGAATAGCATTTGTTCTAGAGATAAGCCAGCCAGCTCTCCCTTCAGGGTCACAGAACAGCTTCAGCCTTCTCCCTTTCTGTGAGACTCCCAATGGCCCATGTTCATCCTTGCCTGGCCCCTGCTATCATTTGGAATCGAGTGTTGGTTTCCTCATCTTTCAGCTTCGGAACAGCCCCTTTAAGTGAGCTCGCTGCCTCTGCTACTTCCCTTCCTTACTCCTGACTACTGTGAGGGGCCCCCTGGGCTTTTGTTCAGTTGTATTTCTCTTTTCTGTCAATTGCCATCTTGCCCTGTGCAGCCTTTTTCCTGGTAACCAAGAATGTTCTGGGGACCTCAATATTGAGCTGAGATGCTGGGTGTACCTTTGGCTGGAGACCTTTGGCTTAAGCTGGGGAGTGGGAACAGAGCTTGGTGGAAGGGACTGGGAGAAGAGGGAGAGCAAACTGTGGCCAGGAAGTGAAACAAACGAACAAATGAATAAATCTTCGGAAAAGAGAAAAAGCAGCACACACTTCACTGCCTCCTCCAGTGAGAACATGAGGAACTCATTCTGCTTGTCTGCCTTGGGAGCTACTGAGTGCAGCTAACTCAGAGGAAACACTGAATAGACCTTTGTTTGTGGTCAATGAATGGTGTCAAGGCCTTCTTCCTCAGGGACATCATCAAGCAGAGGGTTGTTTTCAGGGCTCTTCCATCTCATCCAGCACCACTGCCTTCTCACCACACCAAGATCAGTCCTGTTTCACTGGGTCACCTTAAAATGTGACAATGAGTCTAAGCTCTTAACATTATTATATTTCAGAAAAAAATCACCTTCACACAGTGTAATCTATGAGGGTTTTTTTTTCCTCGTAATGACAGCAGGGGATTATATAAGTCAGAGATTAAATGGGAATGTTTAAACCCAGAGAAATAATGCTGAATGAGACATGGTTGTAAAAGAGAAGGGAGCATTCTTAGCTACAGTAGCACACCGATGAAGAGCTATACTGCTTCAGAGTTGCAAACGTAAAAGTCCATTCTTTTAAAACATGAAATGTAAGAACGGATGCCATCATAAAGCATCAGTGGTGCTGAAACGAGTGGGCATAAATTGACGGGAAGCAGCGCTTGTATTTTCTCTGAATGTCTCCCTGTGTATGACCAATGATGAGAGAAAGGGAAAGTTTATCACACAGAAACTGGCTGACACTAGTTCAACCACATGAGCCAAGAGATTGGTGGTCCTTCAACGATCCTAAGATAGATGAATCTCACGTGTCTCCAGGGAGGATGCTCTAAGGATGAAGCACCCCTAGTGGGACCCTCTTGCTGTAAGTGCACCAGGGGAGTCTCCTCATGACCACCAGTGGGTGAATCTTCATTGAGACATTGCCCCCGAAAAGGTCCATGTTGTGAAGGAGAAGAACCGAAGAACCCTGAATGACTGGACACCTGTGATCTTTAATTGGATTGGGAATGCAGGAAAAGAAAAAACATCTATAAAGGGTGCCATTGAGATAATGGGTGGAATTTGAATATGGATGGCATAGAGCCAGTGCTTTGTAGAAAGAGTTTCCTGTACTTGATGATTGGATTGTTATCATGTGATAGTGTATACTTGTTCTTAGGGAATATTCACTGAAATGCCTTCGGAAAATCTTCATGATGCATTCAGCTTTCTGGGAGATGGTTCAGGAGAAGAACACACAGAGAAAGAGAGTCATGATGGATGAGAGGTGTGACAAGATTATCAACTCTAGTGGGTTTGGAGGAAGATACAGGAATTTGGGGGACAACCCATTCTGCACTTTTAAAGGTTGCTGTTATTTCGAAACCAGTTAAAGTTTCAAGTCCTGAAATTTTTCAGAGAGTGAAAAGGTATAAAATTTGAAAAGTCTTAAATTTCTGCTCACATATTAGCAACAATCTGTCTCATGATGATTCCTCTCCCTGGACCCTGAAGATCCGGCAGCCAGTTGTAGTGTCTCCCACAGTCAATTCTGTAAGGATTCTGTCCTGATACTGGCTTCCAACCCAAAGGGGTGATGATGGGGGAAGATTCGTTGTAGTGGCTGTGTGTAGTGTCCAGCATAGAGGCAGTGGTGATTCTGTTGGGCCTCCAACAACTTCCCAGCTTCTCACAGGTCACATCCCCCACTCCCATCATATCTGAGCATGAATCTTGACTCAGCTGATTCTGTGAACGCTCATCCTTCCAGAAACACAGTTTGGCTCAAGTCCCCGAGTGTGAGTTGTATCATTTATTTAATAGATCCAGCTGATATGAAATTTTTAATGAAGAGTATGATGTTTCTGGATATAATCTAGTCACTCCTTCATATCAGGTGCATGTCCCAGGCAGGATGTTAATGCCAGCGGGTATGCCTTAAGACTATTTTGTGTTACAAAGCGATTCTTTAAATTTTGATTCTGTTTTATTAGTGTTGTGGAGTTTTGGGGCTACTTAGCCACAGCCAAGTTACCATTTTATACTGAGTGTAAGAGTGTATCGGGTACTCTGTAGCTAAAATCTGAGCACCATATTCTTTGTGTGAATTTTAGCTTGCTAAAATCCAACAGCCACGTTACCTCTCAGTAAACTGAACTGACTGTTGTTTGGACATATATTTTTCTGATTTCTTTACACTCTTAAAAATAAATTCATTCCCTCTGCTTCCCTCTCCACCCCCAGGCGACCTTGGAGCTATTGTGTAGCTGCAAATCCTTCTGTGAGGAGATAAAGATGCTTCCTGGTGGAGCTGTTTCTGGGCCGTTCATTTTGACATTGAAATTTGTGAAGATGAGTCTTTTATCCAGTGCAGAAAATGAGTCATTAGAATGAATAAGCAGGTGCTTTATAATATGTGTGACCAGGCATCAAGGGCGTGAGTGTTTGTCTCTTTAGATGCGAGCTTGTGTAGGTGTTTCTGGCCCAAACAGTGCTGACATTCTGCTATCCTGAAGGATTGCAAATGGTACTTCTGACAGCACTGCATTGTGGAGCTCTGAGCCATGCATGCACTGTTCAGGTCTCAGGGGCACCATCTGCGCCTCTTCAAACGTGGGCACCGTCAAAAGCTTTGTCGCACTCTCTGCTAACTGGGGGGATGTGTGAGGTGCTTTTCCTCTGCTTCGCAATAACGTGGCCCTTTAAGAAGCAGACCTATGGTAAAAGAAGGCTCTGTCCAGGTGCAGAATCTCTGAGAATAATAACCTACTCCTTGACAGGAAAAAAATATGCAAATCCTAGCTGTCAAAGCCAGGGTTCCAAATTAAAGTGGACAGGCTCTCCTTCGTTCGTACATAAGTAGGTCAAAGTAAATATGTAGAAGCAGGAAGAGAGCCTAGCGGCCGTGGTGAGAAGTTTTTTTTCTCAGTTTTAGCTAGTTTGTCTTCTTTATTCCTTTCAGATGTGATAACAGTCAGAGCAGACCTGATGGGGGGGGGCTACCTTAGAAACTGCTCTAAAATCTTCCACGGATGCTTCTGCTACTGCCTCACTCAAACTTACTCTTCTTTTGCAGTGTACACCTTCTCAAGTAAGTAGATTTTAAGAAATTATATATTACAGCCAAATATCTCAATGGAATATATCTGAAGTTTGCTATTTTAAAACATTATGTGTCTAAACACGAACAAAACTTTATTGTAATTAATATTCATTTTTTACTTTGGCCTTAAATGCTAATTTTTTGTTGAAACAGTGTTAATAGCCATCACTGTGTAGTATTTCCTGAGCTGATTCCACTTAGCTTATTTGAAAATCCATACATATTCCCAGAATGTACTTAACAGCAGCGACTTAAACAATATAATCACTCCTAATGAAGACAGCGAGTCACTCTCACTTCTGACAGTGAGATATTTGGCAGAATTTATTATAAATTAGAAATTTGGGCTTTGAAATTAAGATGTAATACACGTCTTACTGGTTTTAGTTGGAGCTGTTGAGAGCCTTGGCTCTCTCTTCCACCCTGGCTTGGGGTCCCTCAGCAAGGTCTGCTCATGGTCTTGAACCGCCCCATCAATAGAGTTCTGTGCTCTGCAGGCATATGACGGCTGCATTGTCTGTGTCTTTGGAGCATGGCACAGTGTTTAGCATGGTACTTAGTGCACAGCAGGCGTGCCATGCTACCAATGACCAGTCTTTACACACTTCCTGCACCATTGACAAAGGGCCCTTGTGTCACATAGCCTTTTTCTACACTTCTGGTTTATTTGTGTCATCTCCGTGTCAAAATCCACCCTTCCTTAATATCACTCTCTAAACATCTATCAACAGATCCTTGCCACATTATCTTTCTAAGCTTATAAGGTTTATTCAGTCCACACAAAGCACTTAGGACAGTTCTCCTGCTTCTAAAACGGCGTCACACAGAACGATCTCTGGGGTATCTAATGATATCAATCACCAAACTGCTGTCTCCGCCTCAGCGTCCCACAGGCACATTTAACTTAGCAAGTTCCAAATTTAAACTCCAACATCCCATTCTTTGCTCATTTCCTTTGATGGTGTTGAAACTTACTCCTCTTTCCATCTCTTTTGCTCTGTGTGTTTCTACCCACTTAGGGGCGTGGTCTGCCAGGTTGTCTGACAGCTTTCTCTCTCTACCTACAACCTAAAGTGGGACTGTTAATGGCATTACAGCTTATTTAAACAGACTGTTGGTCTTCCTAGATGTAGCTCTCTCCCTGCCCAGTCTACTCAATGCACTGCTGCTGGCTACACCTTTGAATGGCCACAGCATCTTCTCAGTCACATGCCTATCCACGATTCCTTGGAGGACGACTCTACCTCCCCAGACACATGTCTCCGCTCTTCAGTGTGTTTCCGTGTTCATTCAAATAGCATGCTATGATTTCCCATGATACACTTAAGCTTTCCTTCTTTCAGGCACTTCGGTTGACACCGCCTGTCAATTCTTCCGAATTTTTATTCTTCGTATAACTTTTTCTTAACTTTACTACGTGTATTTCTCTATTTTTTTCATCCAGATTTACATGGCTTCAGTATTTTATGTAATTATAGGTTTATCTATACACGAAATCTGTCTGCCTACCTTTGCAAGAAGCTTTTAAGTAATATCCTTCTCATCATTGTCTTATGCCTGTACTTATTCTTTGAGAATTCTTTCATAGTATCATGCACACAGAAATCTAAGAAGCATTTGTGTTATGGTTCTGGCACTTTAAGAGAAAAGTCACACCCAGTCCCTCCCCCATCCGCTGAGGCAGGCTGATCTTCAGCTTCTGGCCTGAGAGCTCTCTCTTTCCTGTCTTCCTCTAGGGAGAGGCAGGTTTTGTCTCTCTCTCTCCCCATCTTCTCCCCTTTCCCCCCACTTCTGTCTCTTCTCTGTCTCCTCTTTCTCCCTCTCTCTCTCTGTCTCTCTTCTTCTTCCCTTCCCCATTTCCCCTCCATAACCCTAATAAACATTTAACTTTACTCTGCATGGCGTGCCTATCCATGTCTCTGGCTCCTGCCGGCCGGCACGTGTCTCCCTGCCTGGGACCATCCACCTCTCGTGGACTGGCAGCCATCTCTGCCTGGGACTGGCTGCTCTTAGGGCCTGCTGCCTGCTGCCACATGGCCTGCTACCGCTGCTTGGGAACCTACAGCGTCTCTGCTACCTACTGCTGCCGGGGGTCCTGCAACATTTTTAATTTTTTATAACAATTTGTCCATGTCAATAAAGTTTAAAAGGGTTTTTCAATGATGATATGGTTACAAATTACAGAAATCCATATCAAGCAAACAACTTTCCTTTTTCTTCTTTTTTTTGTTGTTTGTGTTTGTTTGTTTTGAGACAAAGTTTCTCTGTAGCTTTGAAGCCTGTCCTCCTGGAACTAGCTCTGTAGACTAGGCTGGCCTCGAACTCACAGAGATCCTCCTGCCTCTATCTCCCAAGTGCTGGGAGTAAATGCGTGTGCCACCACTGCCTGGCTGCAAAGAACTTTCTGAATCAGAACACATCGTAGAGTTCACAGGCAGGTGGATATCTTTCTTTGAAGCAGGGTAAATGCTACTTGCATCATTGTTCTGTCACTTATCAGACTCAGCTTCCCTGTGCTCTTCTCTATGCTATCATGTCCCTTGGGCATCTACCAAAGTGAGCAATATTCTCCTTGTCCAGTCCTCCAGCAGAAACCAGATAAAGTCTGAGTACCAAGCCACCTTCTCAGAGAACTCTGGCTTAATGCCTCAGTTTTTTATTTTTTTATTTTTTCTTCTACAAATGGTTCCAAAGCATTGAGTGGAGTGCAAAGTCTCAGGAGCAAGGTTCCTGAGAAGAAAGGAAAATAAGATAGTGTGTAGGTGTTAAACATCAGAGAAAAGGATGCATATAGCCTAAGAAGAATCACAATTGTTGTGATTATTTAAGATTTAAAATAAATTTGTTCTTCCTCCCTTTAAAAACAGGAAATGCTCTGAGGAAGCTATAGCCCTCAAAAAGGTGCATTTCTCATGCTGTCTTGATGTGTAGTCACTAATGATCATGGGTAAGCAAGGATGTTGTATCTGTAGTCAAGAGTCCCCACCCCCCACCCAGGGTACATACTCCGTGGAGCAACTTCAAGGGAACAAAGTTTGATGGATGAGTTAAGAAGAGTGATAGTGCTCATGAGTGACCGGAGCACTCGGGAGGTGCAGGCAAGGGCAGAGCGACAGAGTGCAGGCTGGACTGCATAATAAAATCCTACCTCAAATACCCAATTCACTGTATCAAATAGCAATAAAAAAAAAAAAGAGGAAAGACCCCAGGAGGTGGTGGCGCAGTATTCCAGTATTCCAGAGGCAAAGGTATGGGGATCTCTGTGAGTATGAGACCACCCTGTTACTCTGTGAGTTCTAGGATATCTAGGGCTATACAGAGAAACCCTGTCTCAAAAAAGAAAGAAAGAAAGAAAGAAAGAAAGAAAGAAAGAAAGGAAGGAAGGAAGGAAGGAAGGAAGGAAGGAAGGAAGGAAGGAAGGAAAAAGGAAAGGGGAGAGGGAGAAGAAGGCAGGCAGGCTGGGGTTCTGGTTCAGCTGGCAGTTTTGGTTGAGGTCGCTAAGCATCCAGCACCGTTTTGAAGGCCAGTACCACACCACATCAACTTGGCCACTTGGCATGGTAGCACATCCCCATAATCTTAGAAGTCAAGCTATAGAGGCAGGAGGGTCCAATGTGTAAGGTTACCCTCAGCTACACCTAGAGGTTGATTCTAACCTGGGCTACATGACACCTTGTCTCAAAAGGAAAAAGTTCAGAAGTGTTGAGGCCCAGTGACTGGTGTGTTTCTCTTTTCTGTCTCTTGCTAGTTCTGTGAGTGTCGTTATCCTGCCATCTTCCCCGTTACCCACCTACCACATATAGGTGACAGTGGACACAGACAACTTTTGCCTTAACTCTAGAGGTTTCTGCATATGAAGCACCTCCATCTGTCCCTGTTGTAAAGACTACTACAAGATTTTAAGCTTGATGTTATGGCTGAATTGAAATGGAGTTTGGTGTCTTGAGGACGGAGAGAGTAGGTGCTAGCTTAGATTCGAATAAAGAAGAAAGAAAAAAAACCCACATAACCGGAGTGCAGAATGGGTAAGTATTGAAGCTATGTTATTATCTCTCTAATACTTTTTCCGAAGTATTAGACATGCCTGTAGGAATGTAACTCTCACCACGCTCAACGGTCGCAATGATCGTATGACTTGATTTAGCCAAAGAAAGGAGAGGGGGTTAACACCACATACAGAAGCCTCAACTTCTGTCCCGTGGATTTTCTCCTTATATAACAGCACGTGGGTATTAGCTTCTTCAGTGTGGGTCCTGAAATGAAGACAGCATGATGGATGGCCTTCGCTTAGTTTGTGCAGGATATATAACGCGAGAACGAATGAAGATTAGTTACCGCAGCCCACCAAAATTATAATATGCAGCATGAGACGTGGTGGTTTATGTAACCTGGCTTCTGAAGCACTTCGTAAAGTAGTTTATAAAGTCCGACCTCTTCTGGATTTACCCTGTAAAGGAGGATTAAAGCTCTCCACATCTGAGGAGAGGAAATAATAAAGTCGCACAAGCGCTTTCCAAATTTATTTCCCTCTAGTTTCTCCTTCCTTTATACTTGCTCCTTCCATCTTTCTGCTTATTAAACATTGGCATACGTTCCTTGAGAATCACTGTTTGGTTTTTTTTTTTTTTTCTTAAAGAGTATCTGTAGCTATATGAGAACTGAATTGCTTTGAAGGCAGAGTGGAGAGGGGGAGGGGAAGGAGAGATGGGCGCTTCCTCACAGCCTTACTGCCTGCTTTGGTGTGCTAGAGGTGAGCCTTTGGGGCTGCTCCTTCAGAAGAAATGGCAGGTGTGATTTAATTTCAACAGTAGGAGGAAACATACCTCCAACCCTGGCATCTTATCTACCAGCTCAGTAGCAGGCTTTAGGTGCAAGGAGTTTCCAAATGAGACGGACTGGGGTTTGACTCTTGCTCTCTCAAGTGTCCAATGTGACTTTGGGCTACTTTCGCAGTATCTCCAAGGCTGGTTCCCATGAGAAAAGTGGGCACACCGAGCTTCGCCTCGTGGAACCGTGCAGAGGGAGAGTGCAGCAGTGGGCTTGTGTGAAGGCATTGGTCTCATGCCCCCTAACACACACAAGACTTCCTCTGAATCCTGGAAATCTTACTTAAAAATATATTTTTAAGTGGTTTGTTCCTTTGTCCCTTTATTTCACCAGGTGAACTCCAGCTTGCCTGGAGTTGCACAGCTAGAGAAGCCTGGTCTCCTGCACGGTGTAAGAGGCAAGCTGCCGCTGAGTCTGTGAAGGTCTTTGTGTTTGGATTCGCAGGAAATCCCTTTGGATTTATGAAAACTTCCTCTTTCCACTGGACCGAGCAGCTGGTGGGGTTCATTTTTCTTTCTTTGACATTCCAAGCCCAAAATATTTCCACTTAGCTCAGCAAAACCCAGCAAAGCATATCAAAAATGAGAAAACTATACTTTGGGGTTTGCAATGCAATGGACTGCGGAGTAGTGTCAAACCCTACTAGGGAAGAATCAGTACTCCATTTCGCTGAGGGCTTTTCCTGCCCCTTGGCAGTGGCACTGAATGCTGGACATGAGGGACCTGAGACCAGCCATTTCAAGAACATTTGCACACCTCTTCAATGGGGTAAGAGGTGTAGATGTGACCATGACATCAGAGAGTTTCCCACTATCCGTGAGCAGGCCCTGGGAAGAACCCCACTGAGCAAGGGGGCACAACTCCCGGGGTCTGAAACCCATGCTCATCTGAGCTGCGAGCCTTTTTAGTCATAGAACAGCAAGATTTCCTTTCCGGGAAGCAAGTGACAGCATCTGGGTGTGACCAGGCAGCCTCAGCATCATCGGCATTCCCCAGTTCGCTCCTTTAGATAGTGTAATCCAGGAGTTTGGGGGTGAGCAGGTTTCCAAAAAGGAAAGCCCTGGGATTATGATTGCTGGAGGAAGCCCCCATCCCTCCCAGCCCACTGCTTGCTTCATCTTGAGACTCTTAGCTGGCGAAGAGCTTAGAAAATTGAGGAAGCTCTAAGCCTGCTTCTGAAGTATCATATGCGGGTCTATCACTGATAGGTAGGACAGATTTGTGTTGCTCCACCCACTTATACTTCAGTCCCTTCCAGAATATAACAAAATTGAGAGTCTAGCATAAAAGTACATATCAAGGGGTAGGAGTGGTTTCCAGTGGTTATAGTGAAATATCTGTTCTATAACTAGTGACATTTCACAGGCACATTTGGGCCGCGGTGATATGTTCGCACCTCTTGCTATTGAACTGGGTCAATCATGTCAGACACGAAGTGAGGTGGCACAGGGATGTTGTAATAGCTAATTTTCTCTGTCCACTTGACTGGACTTAGAATCACCATGGAGACACACCTTGGGACATGTCTGTGAGTGTGTTTCAAGAAAGGCTGAACTGAAACGGAAATATACATCCCAAATAAAGAACGGGGGCCCAGACTGCATAAAATGAGACCATGAGAGGAAGGCCAGATTTCTTCTCCCTTCGTTTCTGACTGTGGAGGAGGCCATCAGCCATTTCCCATTCCAGCTACCATACTGTGGTAGTTTAATGAGATTGGCCTTCATGGGCTCCTGTATTTGAATACTTGGCCCACATTGGTGGAACTGTTAGGAGTTAGGAAGGATTAGGTGTGTCACGGGGACGGGGTGGAGGGGTGGGCTGATGAGCTTTGAGGTTTCAAAAGCCCACAGCATCCCTAGTAAGCTCAATCTCTCTCTGCCTCCTTCTTGTGGTGAGGGCATAAGCTCCCAACTTCTGCCCCAGTGCCTGCCTGCCGCCATGCTCCCACCATGGTCATGCATGAACTCTTAACTTTTTGCAACCTTGAGTTCCAAACAAAATGTTTACCTCCTTGGTAGATTGCCTTGATCATGGAGTCTTGTCCTCACAATTGAAAAGTATCTGAGACACATGTCCCCACTGTGACAGACTGTCTTTTCAAATTGGGCACCAAAACAAACTCTTACTGCCCCATGTTGCTTGTTTCAGATGTTTTGTAAGAAAAGTAACTAAGGCAGAGGTTTCAGTAGGGTTCACATCCCTGATTAGGCCATTTTAATCAAACTAGGAAGTTGTAGGATGTTCCTGTTTTCCAAGATCTTCTTAGCTTATTCAGTCCCAGGTGGTATCTGACATCTACTTTTGAAATCTAAGGGAGAGATGACTCGGCCTGAGTGTTCCAAGCTATGCTTAAGAGTTTCAGCCTATTTGTCCCCAAAGGAAGTGAATGTCATTAGGTTCAGAATTACAAGCTGTTTTTATCTCTGCACACAAAGTCTAATACTAAGCCTGGAAGAGGTCCAATACAATTCCATCCAACTCTATATTTACTTACTTCAATAAGCCTTTGTATTTTCTTTGGAGAAACAGGGGAAATATTCATACCTCATTACTGGGTCTATCTGATAGACAGTGAGCATTTTAAAAGCCACCAGTTCCCCCTGAACTCTTTAAATGGATGATCAGAATGAGTCTGGCGGGGCTCAGCCTGACCGATTTTTAGAGGTCTGCCAGAGAAATTTACTTTCGTTTACTCTGTGTCTTTACCCTCTTTCCTGTTTTATACCTAAACATGATTTTTATAATGTACTAATGCTTTTGTATGTTTCTACAATGTTCTTTCTTACAATCTAATTTGCTTTCATGGTGTGCTCTGCTTCCAATCTCCAGTGGCTGTGGCCTGGTTGCATTAATATAGTGCACAGCATAGGAAATCCTGGCTGCTCTACCTGGTGTGTGAGTCAGGGTTCTCTAGAGAAACAGAACCAGTGAGATGACTATAAAGGTATGCATATATATATATATATATATATATGCACATAATTCATAGGCCCACAAGTGTGTGTGTGCATGCACATGTATGAATTAATTAAGCAAGCTTCAGAATAGTAAGTACAGCAGAATCATGCCTGAGAGACTGAGAACCTTGTGGTAACTGCCTCAGCAGTTGGAGTAGTTCCGCAGTAGTATCAGTAGTTACCCATTCCAAGGCCAGGTGCCTCAGGAGTCCCAGTCTGGCACTGAGAGGCTGGGAGGTTCCCTGGTCCCTAGTGGATGATGGGAGCTCTCAACAAGGAGATGGCGGCGGCAGCAATAGCAGCAACAATAAGAGCGGCAGGAGCAGGAGCAGCAGTGGCAGCTGGGTAAATTAATCCAGCACTGGATGGAAGGCCGAACCAGCAAAGGGCAAGATCGTGTTCCTTCTGCTACATTCTTCTCTGTGGTGTTACCAGAAAGTGTACCCATAGTTGGGGCAGGTCTCCCACATCAACCAAGGCAGTAAAGAGAATTCTTCACGCGAGGCTATCTACTCAGATGATTCTAACTGTGGCCAGGTGGCATTGCACTGTACCGTAGTACCTGAAATGCAGGTCACTCCTGTTGCATCTGGGCAGCTGCAGAATGAGTGTGCTGTATAGTGTGAAAAGAATGGTGGTCAAGGGTCACTGTCTAGAGTCTAGGGTTTCACTGAGCTTCTCAATAGGGAGGGAAGATTATTTATGTTCATTTTTTTAAATAAGTATCAATTCCAGAACGCCTTAAATTAAAACTGTCCTGGAATCTGATTTAAGAAAAAATATAAACCTAGTATTTGAGGAGATTGCTTACTCCATATTGACATAATAATTGGTGATCTATTTGTTAACTATCTGAAGTACGAGATTGTCTTTTTCGTGTCTAACAGGATGGGATAGAATAAGATGGTAAATGCTGTTAGTAACCTATGTTATGCCCAAATCCATGGGTTCCCACAAAAGCCAACAAAGGAGCCCAAGACCCATATGTAAAAGCAAAGAGCCTTTATTTTAATCAAGTTTGCAAACTCAGCCTCTCCGCAAGCCCAACGTATTGGAATATCCAGAGAGCCCTGAGCTCAATTAGAGTTGGGTTTTTATAGTAGTAAAGGTGGGGGTGAGGGTTCAGGACCCCTGATTGCCTGACATTTGTCTAGGGGTATCCTGGTGAGGTGCTGGCAGGTGTTTCTATTTACTGTGCTTGGAATGCCAGGAATTTCCTTTGAATGGTCTGCTCTTGGGAGGGGGTCAGGTAACCTCCACTTGCCAGGCATTGTCTTAGGGTAAACTATTGAGACTCTAGACTCCAGTTAAATTTATCGATGGCCAGAGTCCCAGGTGATAATGGTTGGAGGAAGTAAAGAACTTCCTTTCTGCCCAGACTTAGATTATCATGGATGGCCCTCCCACCTATCCTTGCCCTTAGCCCAGGGAAGAAACAATAATTTACCTAAGAACCAAGGGGCACCTTCCCGTGTTGTGTCTTTGTTACCTTTCTGCCTCTGTGATAAACACCACCATCTGAGCTGACTGGAAAAACACTTTCTTTGGCTTCTAGGGTACAGTTCACCATGCAGGGAAACCAAGGTCAAACCTGGTATAGAAGGGTTCTTCTGTATTTTGTGCTGCTTTCATTGGTTAATAAAGAAGATGCCTTGGCCTTTTGATAGGGCAGGACTTAGATAGGTGGGGAAAAGAGAACAGTATGCTGAGAAGAAGACTGAGTCAGGGAGAGAGCCGCCATGAAGCCGCCAGGGTCAGACATGCTGAATCTTCCTGGTAAGCCCACTACCTCGTGGTGACATACAGACTATTAAAAATGGGTTGAAATAAGATGTGAGAGTTAGCCAAAAAAAAAGGCTAGAGATAATGGGCCAGGCAGTATTTAAATTAATATAATTTTCATGTGGTTATTTCAGGTATAAACTAGCTGTGCTGCCCGGGAACGCAACCCACCCTCACCGGGAGCTGGGCAGGATACAGCCTGCCCCTCATACTACACAAACCTCAAGGCAGGAACTGAAACAGTGCAGGAGAGGAGGGACATAGCTCTCCAGCTTGCTTCTTAAGGCTGGCTACTTTTGTTTCCTTTCAACCTAGGACCACTTTCCCAAGGGTGGCTCCACCCATGGGCTGGAGCCTCCCAAGTCAGTACTTAACCAGGTTCTGCCTTATAGACTTTGCCCCCAGGCTGATTTGATGGAAGTAATTCCTCTGCTGAGGCTCCCTTTCCCCAGGCAACTCAGGATTGTGTCAAGTTGACCTAAACCAACCTGCATAGGCTGGCATTTAAAAAAAAAAAAGGGATTTTGAAGAAAAACATTAAAGATTTTTCAAAAGTATTGTTATAATTGTTAAGGTGGAGTCATGATAGAGCAAAATATGAGATTCACCAGTAAAAATACCTTCAAGTAAATAGCAGCTAGTGACAAGAGTTTCAGACTTCTTGGCAGAAATCCCGTGCAGCTCCTCCCCCCTCCTGTCGGGACAATTTGCAGCTGGACAGTAGAATCCCTTTTTGCAGGGTCAGGAAAATAGCAGCTGATCCTTCTGAAATGCTTGGTAAACCTTTCCTAACAAAAATACTGACTTTTTCAATACTCATTTATATCCCAAGGCTAAAGATCAGTTCCCTTAATTAATAGTTGTTTTTAAAAAACTAATTTTTAAAGTATGGCTGGGAGACAATGAGATTCAATTCAGTGCCTTCTGCACTTGTGACATTTCCCAAAGGTGGCTGAAAGCAAGCCACGTCCTCATCTAAACCATTACGGGATGCAACCCCCGCCAGACTTTCAAAGTGGATTAGTTACTTCCTTCCTTGCCGTGATGTAATACTGACACGAAGAAACATTAGAAAATACAAGTTCACTTGGCTCGACAGTTCAAGAGCTTGTGCTCCAACATGGCAGGGGAAAGCACAACATTATCCGGGGAGGCGTAGGTGGCACGAGTGGGAGGCTTCCCATTGTGTCCACAGACAGGAAGCAGCGAGCCGGCTGGGAGTGGGCAGTGCCGGAAGACCTCAGGACCCAAGCGCCCCACTCCATCTGGCAAGGCTCTGGCTCCGAAGGGATCCTCAACCTTCCTCGCCAGTGCTGCCAGCTGAGGATCAAGAGTTTAAATGTATGAGCCCCCAGGGGCCATTTCACATTCCACCCATGACAGAAACCTCCCCCTGTTTGGGGACTCTCGGCCCTAAGTACTTATTGCTTTCCTCCGTCCTGAAGAGATCATTTTCAAACACAAAGGTGATGTCTCCCCTTTTGTCAATAGCAGTCACTGTCAGGGTACCCGAGAACCGGGAACTCCGTACGTGAGATGTTCTATCCCTTCCCTCATCCTAAGTCGACCTTCTGTTGGGATACCACCCGCTCCCTTTATTCCTATTATTGCGGTGTCTCCGCCATGTCCTGAGCTCTCCTGTATCTGTCTACACATGTGTGGCTTACCCAGAAGTTTGCCCTCACCCACATGCCTTGTAGAGGAGCTGTTTAAATTGCCTTCTCACCAAAGCTTGTTCCCACCAAAGCATCTTCCCACCCCCGGTTATTAGCAGTAGTTTCTGCTCTCTAGTCCCCAAGGTACTGTCAAAATGACTGTTGGTGGAAACAAACACTGCCTCTTCCAAAGGTTTAGTACTAATGAGTCACTGTTTTGTTGGAAATATCTTGAAGGCATTATGATACAGAATTATTACTATTTTTCTGTCTTTACAGTGAGCCCAGACAGAGGTGAGCATTTAACAGTTGCCCCAAAACTGTTGATTTGATCAAAATTCCCAGCTGTCAGCCTCCTTTAAATCTATACTTACAAGCAACAGTACTTCATGTCATAAAAACATTAGATGGGTGCGATATGGGATCACGTGTTTGCAGTCCCAGCAGCGGAAGGAGGCATTCAGCCTGGGCCATGTAGCAAGTTCAGGGCAGCATGGGTTACAATAATAAATAGAACATGTAAAGGGAAACAAGATATGGTCATTTGGAGGGCGACCGATGAGTTTTAATTTCATTTCCCACACACTTTATAGCTCTGCCCACCTCACTGTGCCCTTCTTCTCCCCATAAAAACTGTAAAATATATATATACATATATATATATATACACATATATATGTCACCACTTTGTACTGAAGATAAATAATACTTAAGAAATTTAGCAAATTTGCCATAATAGTCAATAAGTGCTATTTTCTTTCTCTTTTCCCAAGTTCTGCATAAACAGTGCATTTTGTGGTTCTTTGATTAATCCTTAGTCAACCAGAAATAGAAAGCAGACGGAAGCTGTTATTAGCCCAAGCACTCTGAGCACAGTGCTTAACTGTTGGTGCTATGTGTGTTCCAATAAAGCCAGAGGTAAAGATCTGTGCTGTGCTGACATGGAGCTGGGCCTGCCAGGTCTCAGGGCCAACAGTGCTTTATGACCCACGGGAGCATCCTTATCCATCAGACAGACAACTTCCTGTGTTTTCCTTACCCTGGCCCAGGTCCCAGAGCTCACAAGATAGGACCAGAGGTAAGCCTGTAATGCTTCAACTATGTCAGGGCCAAAGTGACTTTGTACACAGCTGGCTGGGTGACGGAATGGGACATTTCCTTAGGAATGGGACATTTCCTCACTCAAAATGCTTCCAAGTTCACTTCTACCCATGGAGACAGGAGCGTCAGTCAGAAGGAAGCCACATTCATCTTGACCATGTGAGAATACCGGGTATCTCAGGAACTGAACTTCTCCGCACAGAGGCGGTTAGATTATTTTGCTTACCAGCTAGTGTAGCGCAGGTCTCAGTCTGCTTCATGTTAAAACAGAAACAGTTCACTTTTCTGAAGCATATAAATTTCCCAGGATTTGCTGACCGTGTCAATTGTTTAATGCAGTTGGAAACTTGGGTAAGAACATCATACAAGTAGGACCCGCACAGAATAGACACGTTTAGCTGGAAAACAGTTTGGTGGGCCTGGAGTTGGGAACTGAGGGCTAATTTACAGAAGATTTCGGAGCAATCTAGATGAACTCTAGACTCTAAAAGAATTTGCTGAGCCAGGGTTTGGCTGTGGGAAATGAATGCAGTGGGAACAAGAAGAGAACAAAGACATACTAACATGTCATTTGAGCGCTAACATTTTTGATCATGGGACTTGGGTCTTGTGGCCATGTTGGACCAAATGAGATGGCTCACATGTTTCTTATGCATCTGTTAAGAAGCGAATCCCTCGGGATCTGAAGCTGCTGTGAAGTCCTGGGGAATGTCAGAGACAGCTCCAAATGCCACAAACTCCAATGGTCACTGATGCCTGCTTCTCTTAATGTAGCAAGGCTGGGATTTCATCTCCAGTACCTCTCTGTAAGTGAGATCTTTCACCCAAGCTCATCAGACTTAACTGGAAGTCACAGAAGAGCTATCAAAATGATTTGTTCCTTGACATAAAACTGAAGTACCTTCTTGAGCATATATGTATATGTTCACATATGTTCACAGCTGTATATCATTCATTTACTTTTGTATGTGTATATATGCAGGTGTGTTTGTCTATTCATGTATGTGGGGTATACATTTGTATATGTGTGTGTGCGCGTGTTGCACTTTCGCGCATGTGCAAGCCAGACCATCAATTTCAACACTTCTCTGGGAAACTGTCCACTATGTTTTTAGAGATAAGTTTTCTAGCTGGGTGGGGCTTTGGGATCCCGAGTAGGCTAGGCTAGCTCCAGCTAGCTCTGTCAAGCTCCAGGGGCTTGCCTCTGTCAGCCTCTTCAGTGCTGGAAGTACTCAGATGCTCTGCCATAACATGCTTTTAAACATGCTTTCTGAGGATAAGAATTAGGTCTCCCTGTTTATACCCACCTTACCAACTGGTGTACTTCCCCACTTCCCTCGTTAATTGTCCATCTTCAAGTTTTTACTTACAAATATGGGAGAGGGTGAGTGTGGCCCATGTTGAACTCTCATTCTGTTATCATTAAGTTCATGTGGAAGCGAGTTTGACAGGTGTTATACCTGCAGATTTCTCCACCCATCCACGTCTTAGCCATCCTAGATGAGACAGTAAAAATGTCTTCTCCCACTTCTCTGCCTCCTGGCTGCTGGTGATGACAGTTTCTCTTTTCCCTTGACAACATCTATTCTAAGAATTGTTTGCCATTCCATTTGTTGGTTGGTTTACTGTGATTATACACATATGTGTCTGTGTCCCGGTTCATGTGCTGCACAGCACACCTGTGGAAGTCAGAGGACAGGTGGAGGAGTTGCTTCCTCCCCCATCCCGTGAGTCTGGGTCAGCTCGAGAGGTTCAGCCTTGGTGGTTTGCTCTCTGACCGCCTGAGTCAGCCCACTCACCCTGCTCCATGAATTCTGTTTCACAACTAGGAAAGCGTTTTATACTGTAGATTGATTGAGAAGCTAACAAGCACTATTCATAGTGTGTTTGCATCTGCAAAAACTAAGCAGTGTGATTATCCTTGCGGAAAAGAATGCGTGATCCCTTGTTAAAGCATCTCCCTGAACAGCAGTGTTGTGTGCTTCAAAGGCAAATGAAGAATTTCTTGCACTATACTACATATGTGGAGGAAAGTTAGAACAGATTTCTTATTTGTGCGGCATCTTTCTTGAACAGTATGCCGTTTTCGTTTATGTAGGAGTTATGGAAGAGTAAGTTTCGTGGGGACATCTCAGGCACACCATTGGCAAGTATCTTGATTTCAGCCCATTCCTGCTTTCTGGCTTTGGCACCAGATGAGCCTGCTGGGCATCCCTAGGGACCCATTCTCCCGGTGTGAATGATACCTGTGTGTCTTCAGAATGGTCTCTCTTGGGGTCTAGTCATTACTTTGATTTTATGTGCATCCTTTCCCTTGAGAATTCACCAACTTCCCAGTCGGCTGGTGGACCCTGCAACACACACACATACCACATAGCTTTATAGACATACTATGCATCTTAAGGGAAATTTATAGATATAAACCTTTAGCAGTTATTCAAGACGTGTACATTTTTCATATATAACAGCTATAACTGTTATCTATGTGGTAAATATGCGTGCAGACACACCAGATATCTGTGTGATGAGTCATTGACTTACATAAGAAATTACAGAATATGTAGTCAGGAAGTTTGAGACCCAGGAAAACTGGAGTAAAATGTCTTCATTTTAGCCCTGTCCAGAAAAGAAGAATGTTGAAGAAAAGAAGAATGGTCAGGGTGCAAGTCTCCTTTACTCAGACTTTTATTTTGTGGGGGCTTTTTCTAAATTGAATGAAAGACAACCTGCAGCAAGGAAGACAACCTGCTTTATTCAGTCCACAGATTCTAATGTTAGTCTAGTTTCCGAACATGTTAATGGGCACCTAGAATAACATATAGCCAAACATCTGAGCACTTTGTGACATAGAAACTTAACCATTCCGGACCCCTTTTCCTTTCCTCTACTGCTACATCTTTTGTGACAATCTCGTGAGTATCTAGAGCTCAGAAGAGATCAGCAGAGTTCATGCTTGAAACCGAGTTGGAATAGAAAGATGGCTCAGTGGTAAAACAGAGAAACAAAAATCAAACAACCACCACAAACAAACAGACAAAACCCTGCTTGCTCTGCAAGCCTTAAGACCTGAGTTCTAGTCCCAGAACCCACATGAATGTGGAAGGAGATAACTGGCTCGGGAGAGTTTTCCTTTGATCATCACACATGTCCAAAGGTGAATGTCCCCTCTTCCCCATCACTAAATCAAATTTAAATGGCTAAAAGAAACAGTTGTTCTTGGTGCTGGACTGACAAGGACTGGATTGTATTTCTTTCTGACTATTCCTTGCTGTTGCTCTCTTCTCCCGTGTCTTCTTCTGTACTAAGGGGCTGGAAACTTAGAAACTGCACTCCTTAAATTCTCTTTAGCTGGTTCCCAGCTCATTAAATCGTGCCTGTAGGAATCCTGCATGATTGCGTGGCCATAGAGGGAGTCGCCAACAGTTTCAGGTGATGGCAAGTGACTGTGGCCTTCAACTGCCTTCAGCTGTGTCTGCAGATTTGAGAATGTTAAGAAACAGCAGTGGGCATGCCAGGTGACCATGGGTTCCAGTGGTGTCCACAGCAGCCTCAATAGTGAATCCATATATCAGAACTCGTAGAGGGCATGAGGTCCTTGTGCTCACAGATAAGCAGTAGGGAGACCAGGAATGTTAAACAAGCAGGGCTATCTCTTCCACAACAGAGATGTATAATCTGCTTTCTGCCCAGAAGGTCGAGAGTGGTTGTGGTTAATAGCCTGGCGACCTGTGCTATCCTTGAAGCCACGCTACACCTGACTTGCTGAGATTTTATGTTTATCCCAGACTCTTCTTTCCTAGACCTTTGAGTAGTTTCTGAGTCAACAGAACCCATCCCAATGGGAGATGTAACAGGTACTTTTCAAAGGGAGCAGAGCCTAGGCAACCTAGGTGCTGTCTGTAGGGCCAGGTCACACCTGACTCCCTCAGATTTTTATGTTTGTCTCAGTCATGTTTCTCAGTCAATAGAACCCATCTTTATGGGAGAACTCATATGTACTTCAAAGAGTTTCCATGTAAACTTGCCTTAAGCTTCGTTGTACACAGGGAATTGAGTTATCACTAGGATACTTCCCCCCCCAATCATGCTGTGCTTCAAAACACCTAAAATAAACCACCCAGCATCAGATTCTAGAAGTTTGAACCATCACTGGCTATTGAGTCATGTTCAACCTGATTTCCTTCTCGCCTCACATGGGTCGTTACTCTGCCAGCCTTGATGTTTGCCGAGATCACATCCACCAAGGACTCTGTTTACTGTCTGTAGCAACCAGGGCTTTCTAAATGTACGGAGCCATCCAGTTAATGTTAAAATAACAACATCTGAACTGGACTTGAGAGGCTGAGAACCAGTTATGTATTTGATCCTTGAACTTAGGTGCCTTGGCAGTTGGAGTAGCTGTCTCTTCCTGGGGGGACCAACCCAGTAGCAGCTCCATCCACCAGACCGGGCACCTCAACAGTCCCAATCTGGTAGTGAAAACCTCCAAGATTCCTGGAGAACTGTTGGTCCCTTAGTCCATGACAAGAGCCTAGAAACAGCGGGTTTGTCTTGTTACAAATGAGGGATTCAGCAGCAGCAACAGGAAGTCAAGAGAGTTCTTCTACCACGCCATTTTTATGAGGGATGCTGCTGTAGGAATTCCTGCCGCCAGTAGCCTTTAAGTTACGGTGGCCATGGCCTCTTTTACTATGTATGCCAATGTAAAGCATGCGTCCGGCCTCTTTTCTGGCTGTGGGATTCTCTTGCTGTTCCACTTTCCAGCAGAGGATTGTAATCTGTGAGTCTACCCCCAATAAATAACCCTCTATTATACTCAATTCAGAGCTAGTGTGGGATTTCTTTTAAGCATCCTTTTTCAGGCTGCCACCAGAAGGTGCCACCCACAATCAAGGTGTATCTCCCCACATCAGGCTCCCCCTCAGCTGAATCTAACTTGTGGGAAGTTGACATTATAACCAACTATGATACCGTCTTTCCTCTTCCACTGAAACAAAATTTTGTAACTACTTTCTTGTCTTAAATTCACCTCTATTTAAAAGAGTTACATCAGAACTGATAAGCATTCTATATTTGTGTTGCTTGTCTTTGTGTGGAATTGTATGATGTACTACAGTGTCTACGCAAAAGAAAGATTATAAGTGAGAGGTGGCCTCTAACTGGGATTTAACCCTTATGTTTTGTGGTCATAATAACCATGAAGTAAGCTTTTAGCCTCATTTGATCTATGATAATGATCTTGGATGGATGTATTTGATCCAAACCTACAGTACAAAATAGCTACCAAATCAGTTTTATCTTTTCACCTGGGTAAATTAAGACATTTGAAACCAATTTGAATTCCTTGACATCTCCCTCCTACTGAAGTTTCCTTCAGTGAGGAGCTGCCCAGTCACTGTATTTTCTGAGATGTTAGACAGATACTGGCCTTTGATGAAAGCATCCCAGACAAAAATCTCTTGAACAGATCACTCAAATGGAAGGTGATGGTGGCTGTTTTAATGACTTTTAGTTATTATTCTGCTTTCACAGCATTGTTTTTTATTTTAGATCATATAATAGATAATACTATTGAAAAAGAGAAATTCCATTTTATTTATTTGTTTATTATTTTGATTTTTTTGAGACAGGGTTTCTCTGTGTAGCTTTGGAGCTTATCATGAAACTGCTCTGTACACCAGGCTGGATTGAACTCACAGAGATCTTTCTGTCTCTGCCTCCCAAGTGCTATGATCAAAGGTATGCGCTACCACCGCCCAGCAGGATAAGCTCTTCTTAGAGGATTTTCTCTTTCTGTTCATATGTATGGAGCAAAGAGGAGAAGCCTCATGTACAGCCTCACTGAGCAGCCCCACGTTGTGCAGCTGAACCGGGCAAACAGATGTTCACCAGTTTGTAGACTTCAGGTATTAAAGATGGGCGGGCCCAGGATAATTGGATCCCAGATCCAAGCTAAGGTGGCATTCCCTAGCTGGACTCCCCCTCACCAACCAATAAAAAGGGGAAGAAATCAACTTTGGGGAGGTTTATCCTTCAGGAGATGTTCTAAGAATTGTATTCTAGGGAATTTTTAAGCACTTGTTCTAGTTGCCAGCATTTAATATGGTAGATTTGATGGGGCTCACTTACCTTTGGTGGAACAAGAAAAATGATCTTTCTTAAATGATCTTTTTTAGCATGGATGTTTCCCAAAATATTTAAAATAAAATCATCTTGTGATTGGACAATCTTATCCATAACACATCCGAAGGAAATGAAAGCTGTATGTGGAGCAGGAACTGTACTCAGGCTTCTTAAGCACTATACACAATGCAGAAGATGGACACAAGCTGTTTGTGAACCGCTGGATCGAGAAAATGTGATATATACTATATTATAATTAGAAACAAATACTACTCTTCTGAAAAAAAAACAGTCAAATTGCCTCAGTTGGGAAAATTGTATGGAACTCAAAGTCATTATGCCTAGTGAGATAAGCCAAGTTCAACAAGACCACCCGTGATTTTTCTGGTCTGTGGAATCTGAAATAGGTGAGAGGAGAATGGTCATTGCCAGAGGCTGGGGGTACTTGTGTGGACAACAGATGGAGCAGGTTAATCAAGGGCCACCAGGGGTTATGGTTAGACAGAAGCAAGAAATTCTGGTGTTCTGTTTCACAGTAGGCTGATTTTAATTAGCAATAATATACTTTGCATTTCAAAATCCAGGAGAAAAAAAATTGAATGCTTTCACTATAATAAAACAATAGTTATTAGAGGAGATATGTATAGCTTGATTTGAACATTAAATAATGTTAACATGTACTGAACCATTACTTGGTACCCCACTCATATGTGTTACTTTCATGTTTCCAAGGGTCATTACCTAAAAATTTAATTTAAAAAAACCACTCTTACAAAAATAGCACATTTTTGCCATCCCTCCATGTGTCTGTTTCCTCTTCAGGCAGCCTCAGGAGTGGAGGGAGTCAGGTTTTGCTCTGAGATGCAGTGGGTTTCATCTGCATGGCTGCTGTTTGATCATCTTCCCCTCAGAGAGCTGAGCAATTCAAGATAACCAACTCAAATGCAGTGCTGTGCAGGGGTCTATGGTTTCAGTTACCAAAAACACACCTACGGTGCAATGCTACCAAATGGAAAATTCTAGACATAAGTACTTTGTAGTTTTAAAATAGTACCTTTATTGTCAGTAAGCATGATAAAATCTAATCTCTGTCCTTTCCAGACCCCTTGCTAGTTTACCTAATTTTTATATGCTACCTTTCCACTAGTCACTTGGTAGACATCTGAGTTTACTACAGAACCATAATGCTTGTGTTAAGATATATTTATTTTGATTAATAATGGCTCCCAAAGTATCAGGATATTAATGTTAAAAGGAATCAGTGTATAAAACATGGAAGAACAGATGCAGTCTGGCGCTAGGGGACATGCTTTGGGCCACTATGTAGATCAAATCTGAGTGACTATGACAAAATGCCTGAGAAAAACCATTTGAGGAAAGGTTTAGTTTTGCTCGTAGTCTTACGGGTTTCCATCTGTGGTGGAATAATTTGCTTCTGGTGGGGCATAACATTACAATAAGTAACTGGTGGGATCCCATACGACAAGAAAAGGAGAGGCAGAGTGGATGCCAGGGGCAAGTAACCCAGCCACACAACCAGCCAAGGAGTAAGAAGGCAAGAGGGGGAATATGAAATAGAGAAAGATAAAAGCCCAGTAGCAAAAGGTAGAAAAAGAAAGCTGACTAGAAACAAGCCAAGCTAAGGTAAGACCAGGCTTTCATAGGTTAGAATAAGTGTCTGTGTATTTCTCTGGGAGCTGGGTGGTAGGCCACCAAAAGAATGAAAAAACCCAACAGCACCCTCTCTTCCCCTCACTGGGTCTTTTCCTTGCCCCAAATTGTTCCCTTTACTTTCTCTTTTTTAAATTTAGAACTCTTTTAGATTAAATTTTATTTTGTTGTGATTCCACTAATGGGAGAAAATGTGCTCATTATCTTTTTGAGTATGTTTTTTCGTATGATCTCCAGTTCTATCCATTTACCTGTAAACAGTATAAACACGGCTGCATGTGAAGCTTGTGCATTAGTACAGCAGTGATGTTGGTGTTGATATGGTTATAAATGTGGCTCCATGGGGGAAAAAAATCTCAAAGTTTTAGAAGGAGAAGCATGGGAGATAAATGGACCCATGACTGAGAGGGAGAGGGGGAAGGAATAGCAGTCTGTTTCTGGCCACTTCAGGTCACCCAAGTGCAAGTACAGGTATAATCTATAGCATTAAGATTGTAAATCTATCTGCCTGCCTATCTATCTATCATCTATCTATCTATCTATCTATCTATCTATCTATCTATCTATCTATCTATCTATCATCTATCTATCTATCTATCATCTATCATCTATCTATCTGCCTGCCTATCATCTATCTACCTATCTATCATCTATCTATCTATCTATCTATCTATCTATCATCTATCTATCTATCTATCTATCTATCTATCATCTATCCATCAATCTACCTATTGATTGATCTATCTATCTATGTACATATATATAATGCCAATGAGTCTTGTATAATAGCAGATGACAGTGTTTGTACTGCATATGTTTTGCTAATCCAAAATCAAGACCTATTTTGTGGAGGATTTGAGTACATTTAAGATTACAAAAAAAGAAAAAAAATCCTCTTATCTCAAATCAGAAGATTTCTCTACATTTCAAACAGAGCAGTTGCTAGATACAGAAGTGGTCTTACCAGGCCATGCCATACTTAGTGATGTGCTCAAACACGTCTGATCTTCTAGGGCACAAAGCGGGGTCAAGGGTCTTGAGTATTTTGCGAGAGGGTACAGGCAATCTTCTTAATTTTAGGTATGACCTGAGGACTTTACAAGGTGGCTGAGAATGAGAATCCCTGGACAAAGGTCCTCTCACTCTTGCCCTTTCAGCAGCAGCTTGCAGCACTTTACAGAGAGACTCTTTCTTACCTCCCAGCTCAGGGCTCAGAAGTTAGAAGAGATCTGAAGAAAGGATTCTGCACAAAGATGGAGAGAAACCATCAAACAAAAATTGAAGAGGGGCCCCCAAACTCACGAATCAGGATAAATATTCTGATGTGATATTTAAGAAAAGTAAATGTAGTACTAGAATTTATATATTGGGGACAAGTAAAGTGGTTCAGAGAGTGAAAGTGTTTGCTAGGTAAGTCTATTGAATTCAATCCCCAGAACCCATATTCCATCATGCTACTGGAATAGTCAAATCCACAAAGTTGTTCCCTGATCTCTCCACACATGTGCTGTGGTACCTGTGCCACACACACACAACATGGATGCATACATAATAATAATAATGGGATTAATAAATAATAATAAACAATAAGCACTAACAATAGCAACAGCAGTGAATATTTTAAATGAACGAACAATCTAGAACTGCAGTCCCACATATTGGTCTCACTGATTCACCCTGAGTCTGACTCTATCAGATACTATCTTGAGTTAAAAATTTGATATTTTATTTATCAGGATTATATATTAAAATTTAAATTACAACATTGCAGACTTACCTATCATGGTTCTTTAGTTTGAGTTTGGGGTGCTTCTGCAAATTTTGAGCTGTGTTGAATGTCTAACCACGACTCCTTGTATCCTGTGTCCTAACAGGGTCACCTAGAACAGGTCTCTGAAACACAGCTCTTCAATCAATGGTAGTGTGATGAACAAGTTAATGGGTGAAATAAACCACCATGAAAGTATCTTCTATTGCTCCCTCCAATCGCCCACCTCACACTCCTCATGGGAAGAGAGAAATGCATCACGTGCTCCTGACTGCTGAGTTCAGCGGCACCATTACTTTGAATGCTTTATTATAACATGTACCAGAGACTTTGTATTTTCTCTTGCTAGAACCTACTCATTATAATTAATTCATTGCTGCCGGTTATTATCAGCATTTGTAGAAATTTTTACTTAAAAGACAATACCTTAGCCTATCTCTAGTCTCAGGGCAATCATCTCTTCAGCTAGAGCATATGGGTGTTGTCAGCTGGACTGTGTGAGGAAGCCTAGTTCCTCACTCATGTTCAAACCAAAGTCTGCCAATAAGGTAAGGCCAGAAAGCAGAGCAAGGAAGCAATAAAAATACAAACAAATGAATAAAAGCTGTAAAGGCATTGAAGTTAGTGCTTTGAAAGTAAATAATTCCCTTTAGCTGGCATCCAGAAGTGTTTGATGGCTATGACGAGTGCGAATGGAAGGAAGAAGTCATAAGGCTACTGTGGTCTCTGGGGTGTCCTGGTGGTGGTAGAGCTTTCAGGAGCTCCAGTCAGGCCTAGTGGCTCACTGGCTCTTCCTGCTGCCTGCTGATCCAGATGGAGAACTCTCAGCTCCCTCTGTCTGCATGCTGCCATGTTTCCTGCCATGATGATAACAGAATTAAACTTCTGAACTGTAAACCAGCCACAGTAAATGTTTCCTTTAGAAGAGTTTCCTCTGGTCGTGGTGTCTCCTCACAGCCGTAGAAACCCTAAGACGGAAGTTGGTACCAGGGACTGGGGTACTGCTGTGATAGGCCAACCCGTGTTGGAGGAACGTGGGCTTTGGGGTTAGGAAAGCAGCTGACTGCTTTAAGTGAGTCTTAAGGGATCATACTGGTCGGAATACAGAAGACAGTGGTGCTGAGGGTGATTTGAACTGTGGGGGCCAGAGGAAAATAGTTGTATGTGGCTTAGGCATTATTCTTGTGATATTTTGATAAGAATGTAGCTGTTCTTTGCCCTTGGAAAAATCTGACTGAGACTAAATTGAAGAGTCTTGGATATGTTGGCAGAGAAATCTCTAAATAGCCTAACTCTGTCGTGTGGTTATTAGTGTTCACTCTTATGCAGATCTATAATGAAAAGGAGCAAGCGAAGTAAAGAAAAATACAAAATGTACAGATTAAGGAGAAAGGGGGCACTAGGAAATGGAATGGAACTAAATCCTGTGTTCAAGGAGGTATACAGATTTAGGAAAAGTCTAGTATTAAATGGAATATAGGGTGTGGTGACCTGGTAAGATCCCGCCCAACTAAGCTTCCAACTTTCTTTAATTCTTAGAAAAGTGTAGGGCCTTTTGTGGTGATACACGCCTTTAATCCAAGTGCTCTAGAGGCAGAGGCTGGCAGATCTCTTGAGTTTGTGGCCAGCCTGGTCTATAGAGTGAATTCCAGGACAACCAGGCTTAGTCAGTAAGGGAAACCATTGAAAACAAAAAGCTGGTGAAAATGTGTTTGAACAAAGATGTCATGTTCCAGTTCCAGCAAGAAGCAGCTTTGGCCTCATGATTCTGGCTTTAGAGTCAAGGGTAGAAGAAAAGAGTTATGGAATCTCCCTCAATGACTAAGGAAAGCCACTGAGGCCAGGCAGGTTCAGGGGTGTCCCTGCATGGAGGCCTAGGGAGGCTGTTGTATGAAGCTGTGAAAGGTGAAGCCTGGATTGCCTTGGAGACTCCAAGCTGTTAGAGAAGCCAGAGTCATGGGGTACCTGATGAGGAGAGCTGCTTGCAGGGAGTGGAACTGGCCCAAGAGAGAGAGGTGTGTTTTACTTGAAAGGAATCAGAGGTCCAGAGTGCTTTGACATCAGACATGGAGATGCAGAGTTTGGAGTTTGACCAACTGGTTTTTGGTCTTGCTTTGGTCCATGTCCTCACTATGGGCCCTTTCCTCCCTCTTGGAATGGTAATGTATATTCCATGACATTGCTTGTTGTAAGTATGATCTGCTTTTTAATTTGATTTTACAGGGCATTACAGCTAAGAGATTGCAAGAACCTCAGAACTTTGCCCTTTGGACTTTCGAAGAAATTTGAGGCTCTGATAGACTATGGACTTTTGAAATTAGAATAAATGCATTTTGCATTATGATATGGCTATAAGCCTGGGGGAGGGGCAGGGAGTGGGATATCATGACTTGAATAAAAATGGCCTCCAAAGGGGACAGCACTGCTAGGAGGCGTGACCTTGATGAAGTAGGTGTGGTGTTGTTAGAGGTTACATGTCACTGGTGGCGGGCTTTGAGGTCTCAGAAACACAAACCAGGCCTAGCGGCTCCTTCCTCACCACCTCTTCAACACTGTGCTGTCATGTTTCCTGCCATGAGGATAATGGATTAAACTTCTGAACTGTTAAGCAATCTCAATTAAATGTTTTCTTTTATAAGAGTTGCCATGGTCATGGTGTCCCTTCACAGCAATAGAAACCCTAATGAAGACAGCTAATGGGGGAAAAAGAGAGAGAGAGAGAGGAACAGAAAAAGACTGAAAAAACCTTCTGGGACCTTCATGCAAAGTATCTCTTAGGGAATAGCACAGCAGCAAGCACATCAGGTGTCTTCATTTCTCTGTCATCTTCCCTTGCTTTTTTGGGCTTGGGCTGGAGAAAGCACACATCGCAGCATTTGTGCTTCCCTCCTGTCACAGATAAGGGGAAGCAATGAGTTCAGACTTTCATTGGAAATGGCTTCGAAAGGAGAGGCGGTGCACACGCAAATCAATCAACTCATCTATTAGCTAAACGCCCGAAGCCAAAGACGGAAAACAGCTGGGTTTCTAAGGACTCTTAACGTGTAAGCTAATTTTTCCGAGCTATTTTGTGAAGTATGTAGGACTAGAGACTAATGTGATGAGCTTTCCTCTAGTTATGATTGTGTTTTAAGGATAAGAACAAAGACAGTTAAAGGTGTCCCACACTGCCTGGAGCAAGGCAATTCCTCACTGTCAGTCTGCAGGAACCGGGTCACTATTAAACTCAGAGGCACATCTAGGGAATTAATTTAAGGTCATCAGCCTTCCCATGTGTTGTTTGGCGTCTTAAACCAGTAAAGCTGAAGTGATGAAGGAGGTTATAAACCTGCTTTTAATTTTTACTTGTAATGTAAAATTTCCCGTTCCCCGTCCTTCTCTCCTCTACCCTCTCTGTCCTCCTAATTACTAGTCACAGGCATTTGGGGTCTTTACTACCATACAGTTTGCATTCTCCACAAACTGCCTAAATATATGTTAGTAAGAAGTTCCAGCTGTTTGGAGGACAACATGCTTCAGATAAACTATTTGGAGCTTCTTCTCATGCATTACCCTCCTGTATGGGACTTCAGATTTATCCAATGGCGTTTATGCAGCTAGGATACTGTGTGAGGCCTCGGAGGTCAGTCACCCAGCAAGATAATCCCATCAAAAATATTCACTGAGTGATGATACTGTTGCTGATATATGGTACTAGAGTTGGCGCTGGAATGTGGCTTTTCTCTGAAGAAGGAATTTTAGTTCAAGCATTTCCAATAATCACCAGTCCCTCTATATCATTATCCAGGAGATATTCAGAGGGCGTGATGTATGCCAGCTCCTGGCAGCACCCCGTGTCTCCTCCAGGGATCAAGGCATATAGCAGAAAGGTTTCTGTGAGATAGATTCTTTTCATGCCTTATGCAGCATCAACACAAGGATAAAAACCATGCCGTCCGGGATCAGAACCTCGTCCCTCCCCCAAGCAGAGCAAAACTGAGCGAACAGCTGAGCAGATAAGAACACCAAAAGCTTCTTTGGGGGTGAAGTTGATGTCTTTTAGTGAGGTCCAGCTTCCTCGTGGATGCGAGGGACAGAATTGTTTCACTAAAGTAGAACCAGTAAAAGGAAGAGGTAAAACAAGGCAGCCATTGAAACTGACAGCATAGGGGGCCAAGTCACAAACAAGTCCATGGGATAGTCCCAGGTGTCTGTGCAGCCTGTGGTCTGAGGGACATCTTTTGACACTCAACTGTGCAATCTGAGCATTGAACAGATTCATTCCCGTCATAGTGACAGCCACTTTGTAATGCTGTCCCCGCGGCTGACACTTCCCGTAGGTTTAGCAAGTTTCCCAGTGGCCACCAGGTATCATGTAGCAAGGCCAAGATTGCCACCTTTGTTTAACTTGATGTCTGTGCTCGTACTCACGACACACAGAGTTAGCAGCATGTAAGGGCTTACCCAACTTAACACCAAGTGTGGTTCGATGGGCAAACTGTTTAGATCTATGTACAGTAAAGCACAGGAGAAGCATTTAGGAATATCACACATCTATTTTGTGTTCATCCACAACACGTTTCATTTCTGTGTAGTTATTACTTTATATATTGTCACTACCCACTTTGACACCATTTCCCGTACAGATATTCCAATCAATGCATGTTTACTAAAAGGAGGATAAATGAATATTTCCCAAAACCCTCTTCACAGCTAGATACTTATACATCATCATTAATATGACTTCTTGCTTTCTACTTAGTGTTTGGCTATGAGACAAGTTACAAAAAATGTTTCAATTCCTTGCAATATCTGATTTGATATCCATATAATGCCAAAGTGTCTGAGATTAGGCAGAGAACTATATGGGAATTCTTAAATGAATTCTCCAGCACTTTTTAGTGTTTAACAAATAGGATACTCAGCTATTACTTCCTGAATGACCTCATCATAGTTATTCAAAAAATAATGAGCATGCTTTAGTAAAAACAGCACATGTGAAACTTGGGGTTGTTAGTGGCATTCAGGCATGCACAGTGGTGGTTGGGGATCCCATATGCTGGGCCTTATTCCTGGCACAGTTTTTGTTTGTTTGTTTGTTTTTTTTTTTTTTGTGTGTGTGTGTGTGTGTGTGTGTATACACACCACACCACATTAAGTTCTCCCCACCATTTCCCCGGCACTGTCTTCAATACTCCACATTTGGGAGCAAGACCGAACTCCCACAGGAGTTAAATAAGTTATGTCATTAGCTCCCCAAAGTTTCATATTAAGCAACAAACCCTGGATTTTAATGTAAGTTCAAAATTCCAATTTCTAGGACCTTTCTTCAGTATCTCTTGCCTGGAAATATCCACTGAAAATGGTGCACCATAGTCTTTTGCTTGGATAATAACATGTAAGTTTATATGATCTGCCAAACTCTTGCTGCCAAGACACTGCTGGCAAGTTCTACATTGTCTTTCTTGCATAAATCACATATTCATACACATCATTGACCTGAAATATTACTTCAAAAGATCTGATTTTCTGGAATCCTAACATCTATCAACTCTGGGTATTAAAAAATCAAAAGTGCTAGCATAAGAAGAAAGATGTGGTCCAACATTTGAATCACAAGAGATGTTTGCAGGTGTGTTTTCATCATAATTAATTGGCCTTCAATATCAATAGTTACATAGGAAGACACAACTAAAATATAATACTTCAGGCTAGTTTTGAAAATCAGGTTTAATTTTATATATTCATTCAATTATAAATATAAGAAATCTTTAAAATTTTTATGATTATTAATTTAATATATATTAATATATATATGGATATTTTGCCTACAACTATGTCTGAATAGCAAATGTGTGCTTCGCAATTGTGGAGGTCAGAAGAGGGCATCAGATCTTCTGGGACTGGAGTTACAGACAGTTTGAACCACTGTGAGGATGTCAGGAATTTTACCCAGGTTGTTTGGAAAAACAGCCAGTGCTGTTAATTGTTGAGCCATCTCTTTAGCCCATCAGAAGGGCCAGGTGTTTTGAAATATCACAAAAAATTAGACAATGCTTACTGGATAAGAAAGGAACAAAAGATGATTAAAAATGATATAATAAGGAAAATTTCTGTAGATGAAGCCTTCTCTTCCCAAGAATAATATTCCAGCCACATATGATATACTAGCAAGGCCTTTTACTGAAAGTCATTTCCACAAACAAAGCCCTACAACCTTCAGATAGTCCAGAAATCAATATGAGTACAGATGGGAACACTCTTGGACATGGTCCCATTAAAAACCCATGTTGGAAGTCTTTGGGAATAATGATGTATCCTTTCATATGAATTTTATAAGCACTTTAAAATAAACCTAATTGGTTAATTGTTGTGGAAGTTCAGAACCAAAACTTCTTCTGTGCATAATTAGAAAACACGACGAGGGAGCCGAGTTCTAAAACACTTTGAGAGCAGCAGTAGTTTTTAATGTTTCATGCATGTTGTTGAAGAGTCAAGGAATCTCTGGGAGGCACAGAAGAAAAACGGCAAGCGACTCTTTTAAAAGGTCGTATGTGAACATTTTAGCACCAATTTCCAAGCAAAGAATAGACCCGTAAGCACTTTCAGCTAATGTCTTATCGCTTTGCATATATTATGAATTTGGTTGAAACATCTATGTATTATCATTAGGTAAGGGAAAGAATGCAAGGACTACCATCTAATTTTAACCTGATGGCTCTCATGTGACTCTCAAGATTCCTATGCATGCATTAAGTGGAAAGCTTTGGCTTTTAATAAGCAATCTGGCGACACAAGTCATTTTGCCTGTGTCCCTGGCAGGTGTCCTCCGGGAGGTGGGTTGAGTCTGCAGAGTTCTTGGGCAGCCTTTGTCCTAGTTTGGATCAGGAATGTCTCCCCAAAGGCCCATGTGTTAGAGGCTTTTTTTTCCCTAGCCAGGTGTCTCGGGAAGGTGGTAGAACACAGAAGAGACCTTCAAATGATATTGACATATTTGGAAATTCTTGTATACGAGGCAAATGTATGACAAATGTATCCTGGGGTGTGGGAAGAGCATATCTGAATTCCAGAGAATCCCCAAACTCATTTATTGATTATTTTTTCTGCCACTCCACTCTAATCCTTTAAAATATAGAATTTCTCAAAGCAAAATTTAAAACATGCATTCATATCATTTCATTTTTCATACTATTTTCTAGTTCCCAGACTTAATGTGGCATATAATGACAAGCAGCAGAAAGAGCCGAAGATGCTTAAGGAACCCACATTCTAGATTTAAAGTGCCCCTGAATATCAATGATTTGATTAAGATAATGAAACTCCTATTATATTTACTACATTCTGAAATCATATATTGTGAGTGTTGCTGATTGCCACATGTAAAAGAGTATCTTGTGTCTGAGCTGCAATGCTTTGACTTTATGGTGACTATCCTTGTCATTATCATCATGATCAACACAAGTATGTAACGTCCCAGTATGCATGTACTATATGTGACTTTATTAGTCCTTGTCTTGCCTGAATAGCCATGTCCATTGATAGATAACAATTCTGTCCACTTTTGTATCTTCCAATATTCAGAAGATAATCTGTTTGACTCTTTAACACAGTGGTCTTACAATTTAGAATCAGGAATCCCTGGTGAGCCATGAAACTTTTAAAATTTTATGCCAAAGCAGGAGTTGTTTGGGATAAGACAAGCACAAGTAAAAGAAATAAACAAAAGAACCAAATCATGTGATCAGAGATTGTGCTGGGTATGAACTGCCAATCAAGCGAGATCTACTTGCTCCCTCTATTTGGAGAGACTGCGTCTCTGGCAGGGATTGTGTGAAAGTCTGTGCAAATATGCAGCAGATCTCCTTCCCTGGGCTCTGCAGACAGGTCCCCGGGGAAGCCTTTATCAAGGAAGAGCTACTGATTTGATGCTGAAGCACCTGTAATGGACTAATTTGAGAGGGGGTGGAATGAAATGGTAGTTCTGGAAGAGAAAACACTTTGTCCGAGGTCCGAGCTTGAAAAATCAGTGGACCAACAGGAGCATTCCATGGAGAGCCATGGCACTGTCACAAGCGAGGTTTGCCCGGCTGCATTTGGCAGTGGTGTTGGTGAGTCTGAAAAGAGCAAGATGAACCAGGTGATCTGGGTAAAATTGGAAGGGGAGGCGAGAACGGACCCAATAAACTTGAACAGCCTTCTTCAGAACGTTAGCTGCAAAGTGGAAAAGAGTTGTAAGACAAGATAGTTCTTTTATAGAGTGAAATCCTTCACAGTCTCAATTAAACTAAAGTACTACTGAATATTATATGGTATAATATTAATAGGTAAAATGTATGATATTATACTTACAATGCTTTAAAGAATATTTCAAAGAAAATGCCCTTTTCTTCAACTCTTAAATATTTGAATAACATAAATATTTGAATTTGTGCCAGTGTTCAATATTAAAAATTCTTACTTTGCGTATTCCTTTTCAACTCCCTCCATTTCTCTTAACTGACAAAGTCGAATGTCTCTCCTAAGGGCAGATCGGGCTCCACAGCTTCATGGCTTTCACTCATTTTTGTTATCAAAGACCTCTGAGATTGCTGATTTACACAACCACTGAAGGAAAAGTATTCCAACTGCCCAAAACCAATGAGGGCAAAGGTTTGGGCAGGAGTTTCACTTTCCCTAATGTTTCCTTCTAAATTTTGGCCTCCAAACCCTCCCATGTGGCTTCCTTGCTTTGTTTTATTTTAAATCCATGGCCTATTTTTCTTGAATTGTTGTTAGGAATGTGTGTGTGTGTGTGTGTGTGCACGCGCGCACATGCGTGTGTGTTTGTGCATTTCTAAATACATAAGCCCAGCATGTCCAGCCTGTATGTTATTTGTGTATAATGTTTCAGAACTGTTAGCTCACTGGCAGGTAAGCAGTTGGTGTGTGTGTGTGTGTGTGTGCACGCGCGCACATGCGTGTGTGTTTGTGCATTTCTAAATACATAAGCCCAGCATGTCCAGCCTGTATGTTATTTGTGTATAATGTTTCAGAACTGTTAGCTCACTGGCAGGTAAGCAGTTGGTGTGCTCTTTTCCGGGGATGATTGTCTCTTCCACTTCCAGCCTTGGTTGACAATGTTGTTCATTGTCTAGGGTTGAGCCATGTTTCTTTTCTACTGAAAGAGAATTGAGTGAGTGGCCTTAATATCCAACCAAGTTAATCCGAGAATTTTGCAAGTGATACAAGAGTTTAGAAACGATGGGGCCACTGCAGAGAGTTGCTGTGTCAAAATAGGGAACATGAGTGTGACAGAGAGAGCGTCCTGCCCTCACATTGAAGACTCCTGCATCTGTCCTTCCCCATTACAGATGTTCCACTTAACGGTAATACAATTCCGTTGTCAGCAGAAGAGTGTGTTGTGAAAAACTGAAGCAGAGTCTATCTACTATTCAGTGATCATACATGGAAACAGGAAATGTTAGACTCTGGCATGCATGAACCTGGTGGGGATCTCTGCATGGAGAACAGTGTAAACCTGTGTACATAGCTGCTCCTGAGGGTTAATTTCGACCAGTTTCTCATCTTCTGAGTGAAACCACATCAACAGTCAATTTGACAAACTAACAAAGAACTTAAATAGAGAGCTACATAGCCGAATGGCTGTAAACCTTGGGCACAGTTGACTCTATGTGCTGGATGACAGAGACTGAGGACTCTGACTATTGGAATACTTTTGTTCCTTCACAAGTGGTGGCTTGAGATAGTAACTTGGAAATTTTGGTGCTTGAAATTCATCTATTTTGTTTTTCATGGACGGGAGGGAAGGGGAAGTGAGAGAAAGAGGGACAGAGATATTATTGAGAATACTGAACAAAAATGATGCAATAAAATAATAACAGAACTTGGCTACTGTGATAAACAAATTTGGGGAAACCCATACATCTGTATTTCTAAGAAAATGACAGACTTGGGGCTGGGGAGACAGCTTCACAGTTAAGAGCAGTTGCTGCTCTTCCAGAGAGCCTGAGTTTGGTGTCCAGCACCCACATGGGGTGGCCCACAAACACCTATAATTCTGGCTCCAGAAAACCTGAATCCTCTAAGGGCACTTACGCTTGTGCCGAGATACCCACAAGAAGACACAAACACATAGCTCCGCATGGATTGAAATACTTTAAAAATTAGAAAAGGAATTGTAATCCGAAATGCCTATGGTTGGCCTCTTTATAAACTCTAAACAAGTGATATTTATTTATTTATTTACAATGGGCTGCAGTTTCCCCTCCCTTCTCTCCTCCCAGTCCCTTCACCTTCCAACCCACTCCTCCTCCTGTTCCTCTTCAGGAAAGGAAAGGTCTCCCAAGAATAGCAACAAAACATGGCATATCAAGTGGCCTTAAGTCTAAGCACCTCCCCATGCATTACGGCTGGGCAGGGAACCAACTTGTATGAGAAGTATGGTCCCAAAAGCTAGTAAAAGAGTCAAAGACAAGAGACAGCCCCTGTTCCCACTGTTAGGAGTTCCAGAAGAGGACCAAGTTACACACCTGTAACGTATATGCAGAGGACCTAGTTCAGTCCCATGTAGACTCCCCAGTTGTCGGTTCAGTCTCTGCGAGCCCCTATAGCCCACGTTAGTTGATTCTGTAAGTTTTCTGGTGGTGTCCTTGACCCCTCTGGCTCCTACAATCCTTTCTCCCTCTCTTCTGCAGGATTCCCTGAACTCCACCTAATGTTTGGCCGCGGGGCTCCTTCCGTTTCCATCAGCTGCTGGATGGAGCCCCTCTGCTGACAGTTGGGGTAGGCACCAATCTATGAGTGTAGCAGAATATTGTTAGGCATCAATGCATCGACACTTTCCCTCCAGTTGTGTTTGGTTCTATCCTAGGTCTCTGGGTCATCCAGCCTGTGGGTCCTGGTACTCCAGGCAGTATCAGGGATGGGCTTATTCTCCTGGCATGGGTTTTAGGCTAGAGACCCAGAGAGACTAGGTAACAAGAAAGGTTCAAGGGAGGACATCTGGATCTCTCTGGGAAGGCGAGATAGAAGAAATGTTGTGAGTAGACTGAGGGCGGGTGGAAAGGGAGCATCCCATCAGGTTGTGGGGAGGATGCAGTGGGAGAATACTGAAAGAGACTACTGGGAAAAGGAGGCATTGTGGGGTCAGGTAAAAAATCATTTAGGATGGCAAAAGTCTAAAATTCAGTATAAAATGTCAAAGAAACAATGGCACTACTTCATCTTTTGTTTGTTTGTTTGTTTTGTTTTTCGAGACAGGGTTTCTCTGTAGCTTTGGAGCCTGTCCTGGAACTAGCTCTTGTAGACCAGGCTGGTCTCGAACTCACAGAGATCCACCTGCCTCTGCCTCCCGAGTGCTGGGATTAAAGGCGTGCATCACCACTGCCCGGAGCACTACTTCATCTTCTTCCAGAGGTATAACCCATGTCTCAGACAATGATTCCATTTAACACTCAGCAGACAAGCCAGAGATGGAGGGAAACTGGGAACGCTCTTTGTTGTGTTTTGTTAGTTCAGTGTGAGCTGAGATAATAATCAGATCAGTTCTAACTCATCATTTCCTAAAGGGATGAATGTAGACAAGAGTTTTACTTGTATAAATTTTAGAATAAGAAGAGAATAGCCCCAGAAGTAGATAAGATTGAGGAAGTGAAAAAAAGCCAAGCATTTCACAGAATCTGTTAGTGATGTTTTAATATGTATGAAACACCCAGTCAAAGAAGCCACCCAGGTCTCTGTTTGCTATTGTGATAAAATATTAGCTCGCATTGCACAGTGCACGCCAGTGTGCAGGATGTTTTTGTTGCCACAACTTGCCATTCTCATAGCCATCTTACAAACTAGTCCAAAGCTGCTGACATCACTAGTTCTCAGATGCAGAAACTGGACTCAAACATTCAAGACTCAAAAGCCACCTGAATCTTAACCGAGAGTTATTTGCATATAACGTCATGATTCTATGGTGAGAAATTTCACATTGCTGTGGCCTTAATTAATTTACCCTGATTATATTTACTGTATCAGGGTACATATTGACACAGGATTGAAAGTATATTGATGATTTTAGTATATATGATGATACTAATTATGCTCTAATGAAATTTATTCTTTGATTTTGAATACTAAAATTCTAGCATAACATAACACCTACAGGTCACACATTTTTCACATGTGCTCTCTTCTGAGTAGACAGTCAGTCGCCCTGACTTCTGAGTACCTTTGAGTACCGATGGAACAGAAATGAAAGACTAGCCAAAAGGTTATGTTGAAAAATCAGGTTGCAACTCAGGATTCCTTTAATTATCTGTATGCTACATCAATTCTCAATCAAACCAACTTAAAGATCACCTTCCCTGCCAAGGTGAATAGATCCCATTGTCCAACTTCTCCTCCCCAACTACTGTCCTCCATTGTCATCAATTTTGCATCACATGTGACACTTGGATTTCCTTATCAGAGCCACTCTATGTAGTATATTGTAGAGTATAAAGCAGCAAGTAGGATTTTCCTTAAACTGTCTCTGAGAGTGAGAAACTAAATTCATGGAAAGTACACATTTGTACGATCTTGACAGTGTGTCCCCTTCCACTTTTATAAAGTGTTCATCTAGTAATTTCATGACACTTATCTGACGCAGTTTCCAAGTCTGACAGAAAACAGGGTATGTAGCAAATGGGCAGAACCCTGGCTTGTGCGCATGGTATATGTCTGTCGTTAAAACTACAACATCAGGGGACAGTGAGGTTCATACAATTAAGTCTAGATGATAGAATACAAATAAAAACTTGAAGCTTAAAAAAAAACCTATGGAATAATAAGGCATAACGAACACCCAACCTTGCAGTCAACAGAGGTTAAAGAAACCACTGCTATGAAGACAACTGAGTTTAACTCTCCATTTTTGTTAAAGTTAAGGATATTCTTATTTTATAAAATTCATTAACACATGTTGTGATATCAGTAAGTAAATTAATAAATATGGACATTGCCGCACCTGGTACATTCAGTGAACATTGATGCTAGGACTACTCAAAGAGCTGAACAAGATGTAAAAATATATCTCATGGCATTTGGGAGTTAGCAAAATAATAAAATGTTATTATAGTAAGATTTGGCTAGAAACTCACATATATAGATGCAAAGCCAGAGTTCTGGAGCTGTTTATCCTCTAGGTACCTTTTCTGGTATCTATGACATTAGATAAGAGCTGGGCATTGAACAGTATTGTGAATATTTCTTTAATCTAGTGATGCAAGCTTCTGTTTCTCAAAAGGGAAACCCCAGGGAAAGACCTCTGTAGACAGTTAATCATGAACACTGGGAGTCTGGATTGGCTCCAGATCTTGGGGTCAATAGAAAATAGACTTTAACATAGCCATGCCATATTAGAGTTATAGCAAGAGATATAAAAAACAAATTCCAAATCTCAACTGAAATCAGGAAAGTATTAAAGACGATCTCAAAGTAGTTGTAAGACTAAAAGATATCATAACTAAAGTCAAGATGTAAGTAAACGCTTAATAGTAAATTATGCCCAGCAGAGTAACTCATGAACAAGAAGTGAGAGACAGAGATGAATCAGTGGCTCAGTGGTTAAGAACACTCCACTCGCTGCTTTTTCAGAGGGCCCAGGTTTGATTCCTATAGCCCAAGTAGTGACTTAACAAATGTTAAAGTCTCAGTTCCAGAGATTGAAGCATGCTCTTCTGGCCTCTGTGCATGTCACGCATGCACACAGTGCACACACTGCATACACATGCATGCATAAACACTCAGACACACAAGGTGAAAGAAATACATCCTAAATAAAGGAAATAAGAGAGAAAAGGACTAACATAAGTGTGGGGAGGTTACAGGATGAAATACAGAAGTGTGTGAGAGGCACAGACATACAGCGAGAAGGGTGTATGTGTGTGTGTGTGTAGTGGATGTCCACTATGTCCGCAGAACACGGAGTAGACCATGGTGAAAAACAAAACATGACTATAGATCCTGCAAGGAAAACATTAAGATAGTTGCACAAAGTAAATTAAGTTTTAAAAATGAAAGAAGTACCCAGACAAATAACATAACAATCAAGTAAATCTGTTTTCATTTTTAAAGAAAGGGGAGGGTGTAGCCTTAAAAGTAGCGACAATTAGAATGCAGAGTGCATCTAGTGAACAGAAACCCAGTTGGAAACTGAGGATATCACAGAAGCACTTTGAATTTGTATAACATGGAATAGCATTGTACAAGTCAGAAACACACAAACATACATCCAAAGGAATACTTCTGATCTACATTCTGTAATCATCTGTCCCTCAAGAATTGCTAATAAAGTTATTTTCAAAGTTTTCTTTAAATAATCAGGTAAAGGCCAATATTTATATCAATCCTATAGATTTCAGTTTTGGTTAAAGAAAATCCATTTGAAACCTGAACTCCAAAGAATGCAAGGGTCACGTCTATAGAGAGAACAAAGGAAACAGCACTGATGTATTTTAAATAATTAATAGTGATGGTTTGAGGGTTAGTAAGACTCTTCAGGCTTTACACACATGACAGCAGCAGATTGAGACTTTAAGAAATGAACAAAGACACCCTAAGGTTACTTAGACATCACTGCTAAAGCACTTAGCAATTACTCTGAAGGTCTTAGCGTGCTGATGGATTCAGGCTTTGATAAATGAAGGGTGCATATTGTAATGTCCATGTAACTAGGGGAAAATGTAAACATAGGATATATCGAAGGGGCTGGCAAGGTGGTTCCTTGCAAACCATGCCTCCTTGAAAGCATGGCACATGAATTCAGATCCCAAGCATCCAAGCATAAAGCCAGGTGTTGTGTGGCCCACGTCTGTAAATGGCAGTGCTGGTGTTGGGGTGAATCCCATGATCTCTCTGTCCCAGGTTGGCTGGCTAGTGAGCTACAGATTGAATGAGAAACTGTGTCTCAAAAAGTAAGGTGCAAGGTGCTAGAGTTAAACAAGTACTATCAACTCTTGACTTCATGCGCACCCAAGCCCGAACACTGCATGTAATGAAAAAGGGAGTATTCCAATCTAAAGGAAGATGATAAGTGAGGAGCAAGAACAGAAGGCATTACATAAATAGGAGCTAAGTTCTACATTAAAGAAGGTAAATTTCTAAACTGAAAAGTAAAAAGGACATCAGCTTACAAGAAGGTTGAAAATAGAATAGAAAAAGAAATTCATGTAGACACTAGAAGTATGTTATTATACTATTGACAGGAGCAGACTCTGATGAAGTATTGTAAGAGGTTATATAAAACAGCCCTTGGTACTATGAGATTCACTTGGAAAATAAATTCTAATTTCTATGTACGTATTGGTGACTTCAAAGTCATTGCATAAGACATAAGGTGTTATAGTTACAAAGAGTTCCACAATTGTAATGTCGAATTGGAAACACATCCAATCTCTAGATCAGCCAATGAAATACATGAAAAACATGATAAGACGTTAATGAAATTATTTAACAAATTTAAATAGTAGCCAAATATAATATTGCCAAAGGGTTTTTCTAAGTAGGACATGAAATTTATAGGATATGGCATACTAAAAATGAAATTCAACAAATAATTTCAACAAAGACTAAATGTTTTGTGTCTATTAGTCTATTGTCTGTAGTCCAGTATATCTATTGTCTATAGTATAATTTAATATCTATTAACTAATTTATTCAAATTTTAACACTTGAAATCACACTGATGACAGTTTAGGTAGATAGAAATCAATGTAAAAACTCTAAAGTAATTTTTTTTGTGTGTATGGAAACCCAGAGAGGCAACTAACTAATAAGCCAAAAAAA